>JAJSPD010000178.1:0-33247 GCA_021307315.1 Bisporella sp. PMI_857 | reverse complement strand
TGAAATTTAGTGTACTGTATTAAGTTATATTAAGTAAAGTAGCTAAAAAGCGATAATATTATAATAAGTGACCGCTTACTTTTGTAAGTTACTATGCTTTATTGAAAAAGTAAAGCGTACGTTTGTACTGTAAAAAAAAGACTCGTAATTTTATAGCCGTTTCGAGTATTACTGTTTTAAAAAGGAATATAACGTTACTTACTTTAATCGGACAAAATAAAGTATTTAAAACACTTTTCCAGCGCAAAGAACTAAGATTAATTAAATTAGAGTAAATTCTTAGTTTTTACTGGCTATTAGCAAAGGTCCATGATTAAGAATGCTATGCTTTTTTACGTCGAAATAGCTAAAGCTTTGTGTATGCAATACAGTGTTGTAGTGACTACTATTGCAAATATTGTAATAATTACAGTTATAATCGCTGTAATAGACTAGTAACTATTACTAGTAATATAAATAGCAATCAATACGGTGAAAAAACTGACAACAGCATTTAAAAGTGTAAACTTGAGTTTGTTAGTGCCGTATTGCATATTTGAATTACTTACTATTTACAAGAGTATTTGTTCTGCGAGCTATATATAGTTACTTTGGTTTTTTTAAGACAGCCAAAAAAGCTTAAAAGCTTTACAAACATAGCATATTTTTGCAATTACTAACAACGGTATATTTTAAACCGTGTTCGGCACTGTATTTTTGGTATTTTCAACGCTGTTTAATACTCGGATTGAATTTATAGTTACGAAAAGAACAATGAACTCGGTAAGTAACAACTAAGCGAATAAGCTAGCAAGTAAGTTGGCATAAGCTACTTTTAGTAATTTCGTTTTTATTTTTAACTAAAAAGTTATTAAAATGTGTTGAAGCTTGGAAATTTTTTTTAAATTATAGTTTTTTGAATAAGTTCGACGAGCAGTTTTACAATATTCTGTTTAAACAAAATTGAGCTTTCTGGATTTGGAAATATTGACTTTAGTAAAATGAACTGTTGATTTATTCATAATTGATTTTTTAAAGTTTTAAATTGAAAACTGAAATACAAAAAGTTAATAATATATAAATAGCATTACGGTGTAAAAAACGAATGTATTATATAGTAAATAATAGAAAAAAGCCATTAATAGAGAAATTTAATCTTTATATGCAAAATAGTACGGCAAAAACCAGTTTCACATTTGCACGCTTTTTGCTTGATAGCGGCTTTACTGGTAGTGTTTCGTCCAATAACGGCTTAATAGCTTCTTTATTTTCCGAGTAATTATAAGCTTATCCTTTCTTGTATGCTTAGCAGGAAGTGCTTATAATAGTACAAGCTTTCTTATTACGTATTACTATTTACACTCTAATGTTTTGATAAAACACGCTATTAGCGGCGGCTAAGTAATTTGATTTTCAGGAAAAGTCTATTTCGGCGGTATGGGTCAATATCAAAAGCATCAGCAAGTCAGCAAAATGTACGGTATTGTAGCGTTCAAATTAAATCAAAAAGTAAGTTATAAATTCGTTTCGTTATAGGGTGCGTCTCGCTACGCAGGGACAGACGTTAGGTCACATGATCCATGATCGTGACACGTGACACTTAATAAAAGTGCTTTTAAAACTATAATATGTTTTAAAAGCTGAAGCATTTTAATATAAACTTTTTTATATATAAATTTGTAATTTGATTAATTCTTTAAAATAAAATTTATAATTTAACTTATATAACGTCTCCCCCTGCGTAGCGAGACGCCCATCGTGCCGAGACAAATATCGGGTACTTTGACTTTGAGCATCTCAAATTCTATACACACATCGATGATTTCTATGTTTTTATATAAATTATATCTTATAGCTATCCCTAAACGCTCTGAATCCTTCGCACTAAAAAATTACGTTAACGGTATTGCTTACGCGCTTGGTTTGCAACCAGTCTTTATTTATAACGAAATAGAGTTCCTTTATTATAGCTTCGCCACAAGCTCATTTTGTCCTTAATACCTATAAAATTGTCTTATCAGAGGTCTATGGCCTTATTACTATATCAGGAAGTCATTATTAGCCTTATGGCTGTTGTGGCAAGTAAATTTGTACAAGACCGCTACATGGATCGGTACTTCTGACCAAAACGCTAACGATTTTTGGTTAGTATAGAGTGACCCCACTGATTAACATTCAACATTTATAAAAAGAACGGTGTGACAGTATAAAATTTTTTTACATAATCAATTACCAAGCTTTTGGTGCTTCGCCAGCTTTCACATTTATACAACTTAGCCTTTTACTGATTCTGGCATGTTGCTAACATTTGTCTTTGTGTTGCAAAAAACCCAACGTGCTGAGAAAAATAATGAGTACTTTGACTTTAAGCATCTTGAAATTTATGCAAACATCGATATCTTCTATGTTTTATGTAAGCTGTGTTTTACATAAGGGTTGAATGGCGTAAACAGCCAGCTATAGGCTTCTGTAAAGCTGCGTTTATGCGTCGATTTGACCGTCAGCCTCAATCTAACTTTCTTTCTCAACTTAACAACAACTTCGCACAAATGTCGATTCGGCGACTAACATTTACTAATAATCTTTTTTCTTTACAATCTTTCGAGTCTTGGTCGAATAATGCGTCTTTTAGAATTGAACGACGATGGCGGGTTCCGCTTTACTACATTTTTTGACGATAACATTCCACGGGATTATGCTATACTTTCGTATACATAGGAAGTGGAGGAGGTCACTTTTAAAGATCTGCAAAATAGTACCGGTACAAGAAAGGCTGGCTATAATAAAATACGATTTTGCGGAGAACAGGCTAAGCGTGACGGCTTGCAATACTTTTAGGTGGACACATGCTGCATCGATAAATCGAGCAGCGCTAAGCTCACAGAGGCAATTAACTCTATGTTTCGTTGGTACTAAAATGCAGTTAAATGCTACGTCTACTTATCGGATAGTTCGACAAGGAAGCGGAAAGCAAGCGATCTGTTTTCCGATTATACCTGGGAATCAGCTTTTAAAGCAAGCAAATGGTTTACACGAAGCTGGACTTTTCAAAAGCTTTTTGCCCCGAAATTAGTTGAATTCTTTTCTAAAGACTAGGAGCGATTAGGCAGCAAGGCAACTTTGGGAAATATTATTTACGAGATAACAGGAATTTCTAGCAATGCGCTTCAAGAGGTTCCGCTCTCGGAATTCAGCATCGCCGAGCGAATGTCTTAAGCAAAAAATCGTGAAACTACTCGCAAAAAAAACCAGGCATATTCGCTGCTTGGCATTTTCGATGTCTATATGCCACTAATTTACGGCGAAAGGAAAGAACACGCGTTTAAACGACTTCGAGAAGTAATTGATCTAAATTCAAAAAGTGAATAAACTATTCAGTTTAAAGTTAAGCCCTACTTGTTAACGCTATTGCTAATCGGCAAGCCAGGACTCGATTTAGATGTGCTCTATCGCTTACCGTACACGGTCGATGCACTATTCAATTCATATGTAAAGCAAGACTCGTCCTTTTGCTTCTCGAATACTCGAGTTGGCTTTTTTAAAGAAATATACAACTGGGTGGATAGCGAAAATGAGCGGTCTATTTTCTGGCTGAGCGGCTTAGCTGGCACTAGGAAATCAACGGTTGCTCGAACTATCGCCCGCCGATACTTTGAACAAAAGCGCCTCGGAGCTAGCTTCTTTTTCTCCAGAGGCGGTGGAAATGTAAGCTATGCTGGCAGATTTTTTACAACTCTTGCTGTGCAGCTTGCGCGCAATGTGCCACAAATTCAACGTTTGGTTCTGGATGCTATTGTAAAGCAGGAAAATGTTGCAACCGAGTCTCTCCGCGCCTAGTGGCGCCAGCTTATTCTCCGTCTATTATCGAGGTTAGACGGACGCTTATTTCCGTTTTTTTATTTACTTATCGTTGATGCTTTTGATAAGTGTGACAACGAAAACTACATTCAGACAATTCTGCGGCTTTTAGCCGAAGCTCGATTCTTGACGACCGTACGACTTCGAGTTTTTCTGACAAGCAGACCTAAGATTCCAATCCGCTATGTTATGTACCGCATTCCACAAGCCGAACACTAGGACTTTATACTTCACAATATATCGCCAACGGTTGTTAACTATAATATCTTCTTTTTCCTAGAATATACTTTGGAAATAATCGGTCAGGAGTAGAATCTTGGAAATAGCTGGCCGAGTAAAAATGTTCTTAGACAGCTAGTTCAATATGCAAGTAGTTTCTTTATTTAGGCGGCAACGGCATGTCGATTCATCCGCGAAAGAAGGCAGTTTGCACGGAAAAGACTAGATGGAATTTTTAAAGGCAGCAGCGGCGCTACGACTGCACTAGAAAAGCATTTTAACGAGATATACGTTGCCGTTTTTAGACACTTTATCTCTTTAAACTATACAGACGAAGAAAAAGAAAAGCTATGTGAAATGCTAAAACGCATTTTTGGAAGTATAGTAACATTGCTTTTACCTTTTTCTGCTTTTTTATTAAGCAAGCTATTGCAGTTTCAAAAAAAGAACGTCGATCAAACACTTGAAGATTTTTATGCGATTGTTGATATTCTTAGCGACTCAACTCACCCGCTTCGTCTACACTATCTTTTATTTCGCGACTTTTTTTTTAATCAAGATCGATGTAGAGATTTCTGGGTAAATACGAAACAAGCACATCGGACATTAGTTTCTAACTGCATACAGCTAATGTCCCAAGCACTAAAGAAAAATATTTGCGAATTGCATGCACCTGGTAGTCAAGTCACTCAAGTTGAAAGCAGTCGTATTAAAGAGTTTCTTCTTTCTGAAGTTCAATATGCATGCCTATACTAGGTCCAGCATTTGCAGAGAAGTAGGTCTTAGCTTTATGACAATAGCCAAGCTTATCAGTTCTTTCAGGTGCACTTTCTTTACTGGCTTGAGGCACTTGCATAGATAAGCAAAACTTCAGAAGGAATTCTTGCAATTTTGTTATTGGAGGCTCACATTCCGGTATACTACTTGAATTATATTTAACATGGCGCGACTAACATATCTTTAGGCTAGTAGCAGCCCTAATTTGTACGTATACGTTTATAACGCAAAACGATTTGCTTTATATAATCGATCAGTAATTGAACAGGCGCCCCTTCAACTGTATTGTTCGGCTCTTGTTTTCGCCCTTACAAAAAGCATTATTCGGAAGCGATTTGAAAATCGCATACCACGCTGGATTCAGTTGAAACCAAAAATGCAAGCATACTGGAACGCGGCATTGCAAACACTCGAAGGCCACTCGAGTCCGGTTAAAGCAGTAGTGTTTTTTCCTGACGGGCGGCTTGTCCTGTCTGGGTCCGATAACAGGACAGTACGGCTTTAAAACACAACAACAGGAGCGCTGCTGCAAACGCTTGTAGGCTACTCGAACTCAGTTAATGTAGTAGCGTTCTCTTTTAACGGGCAGCTTATTGTGTCTAGGTTCGACAACAAAACAGTGCGGCTCTGGGACGCAGCGACTGGAGCACTACAGCAGACACTTGCATGTCACTCAAATTGGGTTACTGCAGTAGTATTCTTTCTTGACGGGCGGCTTATTGTGTCTGGGTCCTACAACAAGACAGTGCGGCTTTGGAACGCAGCGACAAAAGCGCTGCAGCAGACGCTCGAAGGCTATTCGGATTCAGTTAATGCAGTAGCGTTCTCTCTTAACAGGCGGCTCGTTGTGTCTGGGTCCAATAATAAGACAGTGCAGCTTTGGAACATAACGACAGGAGCGCTGCAGCAGACGCTCACAGATTACTAGGATTGGGTTACTGCAGTAGCGTTTTCCCTTAACAGGCGGCTCGTTGTGTCTGGGTCCAAAGACAGGACAGTGGGGCTTTGGGACACAGCGACAAAGGCACTACACCGAATGCTTGCAGGCCACTCGGATTTAGTTACTGCAGTAGCGTTTTTCCTTGTCGGGCAGCTTTTTATGTTTGGGTCTTACAACACGACAGTGCAGCTCCGGGACACAACAACAGGAAAGCTGCAGCAGACGCTCAAAAGCTATTCGGATTCAGTTAATGCAGTAGCGTTTTCTTTTAACGGGCGTGTCACAGTCCTCAATATCGCACCAGACGCCCATTGGTTCGCTTACCAGCTCGCCTATGGCGGTCACGTGGTCATGGTCTTTATGTTAGGGATGTCACAGCAACAGCTACACCTTTCCTCCTTAGTTTAGTATTCTCGTAATTGAAGCACCTATTCAGCGCCTTTACAGGCCATAGGATTGTGATTGTGACAGGGCGGCTTGTCGTGTCTGGGTCCAATGACAAAACGGTGCGGCTCTGGGACACAACGACGGGAGCGCTGCAGCAGACGCTCGCAGGCCACTCGAGTCGGGTTAATGCAGTAGCGTTCTCTTTTGACAGGCAGCTCATTGTGTTTGGGTCCGACAACGAGATGGATCCGATTTGGGATGTAGCGATAGGGGCGGTGCAGCTTTGGATTGTAGCGACAGGGGTGGTGCAGCAAACGCTTGCAGGCCACTCGAAGTCAGTTAATGCAGTAGTGTTCTCCTTTGACGGGCGGCTTGTTATGTCTGGGTCTTACAACACGACAGTACAGCTCTGGGACGCAGTAACGAAAGTGTTGCAACAAACGCTCAAAGGTTATTCGGATTCAGTTAATGCAGTAGCGTTTTCTCTTAACAGGCGGCTCGTTGTGTCTGGGTCCAATAACAAGACGGTGCGGCTTTGGGACACAACGACGGGAGTGCTGCAGCAGACGCTCGCAGGCCACTCGGATTCAGTTAATGTAGTAGCGTTTTCCCCTAACGGGCAGCTTGTTGTGTCTGGGTTCAAGGACAAGACAATACAGCTTTGGGACACAGCGATGGGGGCACTACAGCAAACGCTTGCAGGCCACTCGAGTTGGGTTACTGCAGTAGCGTTCTTTCCTGACAGGCAGCACATTGTGTTTAAGTCCGACAACGAGACAGTACAGCTCTGAGACGCGGCGACAGGGGCGCTGCAGCAGACGCTCGCAAGCCACCCGGGTATAGTAGAATTAATAGCACTTACTACTGGTGATTTTAATGGTTTTTGGGTGTTAAATGGGTGGGTATCTGTCACAGGATAGACTCATGTGGTGGGATCATTGGCTGGATAAGCGAGCACGCCAAGGATGGCCAAGGAGCTGGTATTTAGGAGAACAGATCAATTGTAGATTACTTGTTCTTCAAGCGTGTATATATACAATAATATCACTTCGCTACTTGAGACTGTCAACAATCAATTAGCTGTTTACTGCACTACTAAGTACTCTCCGTAATAGTTATAAGCCCGGTTTTGCTATTAGAACACTTTTATTGCGCACATTGAAAGCTTTCAGGAGCAAAACAGCTAATTTCTCAATTACTTTTTTTTACAGAAAAATTCTTTATACCAACAAAAAACACCGCAACTATACAATAGCAAACTCGCAAAAGTCTTTTAATGTGCTAATAAAAAATAAGCATAATTGGCCCAAGTGGTTTATGTTATTAGGATATAAAGCACGCTACTAAAGCGCGTAGGAGCTGGTTGATTTAAACGCTTTTAACAGTTAATTCAACTTAGCGGTGTTACTATTAAAGCCGAAATCGTTGGAAAAGCTGGTTAATAAAAAGAATTAAGCTCGCAATGAAAAATACAACATTAAGTTTACTGTATATTTAGCGCTAATAGTTAATCAAAACAATACATTTTAAGCAAAAGCAACTTTTTCAATATCGACCGTTTTTTTAACAAGAACTTTTACTTCGACAATCGAAAAAATAAAGCTTAAACAAATTTTTATTAAACTACAAGTTTCACTTATTGCTACAATTAGCGATGTGCAAGCGAACTGGTTAATGTACAACAAAGATTATACAATAAAAATGTTAAAGTAAACAAAACAGCTGAAAAAGTACTAACAAATGTTAAGCTAAATCACGAAAATAGTAAATCCGTTAAAGCTAAAAAACGTAAAACTACAGCTAGCAGTTGATAAAACTATTAGTATACAAGCACTCGTACGACAACTGAAAAAAGAGTTCGCTCCAACTGACCTTAGCACAATTAACACAGTTCGCGCAAAATACCGAAAAGTTTTCAGCTAAGCGGCAAAAGAAAGCATTAATAGGAAACAGTAGCTGAACAATTGAAACAAAACATATAAACAAGCAAAGCTTTACAATCTAGCAAAAGCGCAAAGTAATTTAGCTATGCAAGATTTTTTGATGGCTATTCGCACAAAGCTAAGCTTCGCTTAAGCGAAAAAAAAGCTGCAAGATTTGATAGTGCAATTAAAGATCGGTGAAAAAACAAAAACAATCGAACAGTTGGCAGCCGGTTTCGCAAAGCTAATTTACGCAAACAATACGAACTCGGGACTAAAAAGTCAAAAGCTCGGTCTGTTTGTAACACTAAAAAAGAAAGCTAACAATAACAGTTTTTCGAGTTTAAACTTTCAGAATATGTCTGACTTTTTAGCTAAAAGCTCGTTAAACAAAAAAAAAAAGTGTTTATACTACACCGGACGTGTCAATTTAAAACATGTATAAAAGCTAAAGAAATGTAAAAAAGTACAGTTTGCGATTACCGGAAAGTTTGATAAACCGCTTTCGAAACCAATAAAAAAAAAAACCAAAAAAAAGATCTAAGAACGACTAAACTCAGCTAATTAAGCAAAGCTAAAAACAGCTTTCAAAAAGAAAAAATAGTTCAACTAAACGTTGAACAAAAAATCAACTTTTTCTGTATTTTTTAACAGCGCGATAATTGACCCAGAACTGGTTATAAGCATATTAGCCGAAATGTATATAACACAAAGCTACACTTAACTACACTTTTTATTAGTTAGTACTTTGTTCGATAACTGCGAAGCAACTTATTTAGTAAACAACAAGTTATTTCTCGACTTAAGATTTTTTGTTAAAGTTAAATACAACGAGTATATAAAATCTGAAACAACGAGTTTTTTTATACTAAAAAAAAGAACTCGCACTTTTTCTAATACGCTTAATAAGCCGGAAAAACTACGTACAGTTGATTTTAAGCTAACAAATGTAGCATTAATTAAAAAATTCTATGTAAATATAATTTTAAAAGCTTAGATGTTCGCTGTCGAATTGTGGTTTTATAAGCTAAAATGTTTACTAAAGTATAAAGCGAGTAAAAAAAGCGTTGTAGTAAAACAGCTAAAGCGCAAAAGAAATTTAGTTTTTTTTAAATACAAATAAGTGTTTTTTTACTTACTCGCTTTTAAGAAAGTTTTTGCTGCACTAGTATTATACGTAATTATATATTCAACTTTAACTCGCTAAATCAATAAAACATACTGCTTTTTTAAAAACTACTTAAAACTTAAATTAAATTTAGCGAATGTATAGCATAAAAAAGCAAATCATTTAAACAAAAAAGCGCTTGAAGTATTAGTGCATAACGTAGTTCACAAGCGAGTGGTTAACACAAGCGAGTGGTTATATTTTTCTTGGCATAGTACTAAAAAGCTAAATAACACAACAATTAAACAATTAATTAATTAAAGCTCTTCGGATTCAGAATCTCCAAGTTCTACTCCAATATTTTGACACGTTCGTACGTTGTGACCAATTTCTCCGCACGATTTACAGCGTCGTTGTTGTGGTGCGGAAACCTTTGTACGACACTGCTTTGGACTAAATCAGCCTGCAATTGCGTATTAACGTCAATTTGAGCCTGAAGATCTTGCGCATTTTGCAAACTAAGTGATCCTCCTTCTTGAATTCGACGCCTTTTCGTACGACGACGCCGACTAAGTTCATCATTTGCTTTGCGAAGTGCTGCGTTTTCTTCGCGTAGCAAAACAAGTTCATGTATTGCACGTGTTGCACCTTTAGCAAACTGATCTATACTAATAAAAGCGAAGTCGGAGAGCTGTTTTGATGTCGTACAATCTTTTCTTTAACATATGTTGTTTGAGATTGCGTTTCAATCAAATTATGCGGTGTTTTTGGCTTCCAGACTAAAAGCAAGCCAAACGAAGTTGTTAGTGGAGTTGGTGTAGAAACTCTAATATCAAGCTGTGAAATCACATATTCCGGATTGTACGGTACAAGCCCTGTTCCTACAAAATCCTCCTCGAATATTAGATTTGTATTGTCGTACGAAACGCATTATAAAAAGCTGAAAAAAGTCTTCTTTAGAAATGTGTGTAATATGCGCACGCATTAACTTTTCAATTTCGGCGCTGTACGAACGTTTTAAAGCGCGGAAACACCCAATATCAAGTGGCTGAAGTTTGTGAAATGAATGTGCAGGCATATATAACGTTATAATATTGTGTTCTTTGCAATAAAGCTCGAATTCAGTTGAATGATGGCTTTCGTGGCCATCGAGAATAAGAAGCCGATATCCACTTTTCGTACGACTTTTTGTATGCTGATTAAAGTGCTGAATCCAATCTAAACTCGTTCATTTGTTGTCCAACTATTTGCAGTAACTGCAATTACTCAATCGTACGGCAATTGACTGTTTTCGTACCACGACGATAAGTGGGTCTTGCTTGCAACAATAATATATAGCGGTAACGCATAGCCGTACGAACTAACGCCTTGAATAACCGTAATCTATTCGCGATTTCTTGCTGTACAGTTCGAGGTTTATTCCGCCGTTCAACGTTGTTACAACTATTTCGGACGAAATCTGGCCCATTAAAAACCCGGTCTCGTCAAAGTTGTATATATCTTTTTCATGGATTCCGTATTTGTCGATTGTGTTTCGTACGAGCCGAAACCACGCGTTATACACGTTCGGATCTTCGCATTTAGCTCTTTGATAATCAATCTTCCGATTAAAACGCGTCCGAAGCTTTAGTTGTCGTTGTACGAAGTTCGAAGTCCAGTTTTTGCCGACGCGTCCTGCGTTTCGTTCCGCAAGCAATCGATTTGCTATATCTTCAACACTACTTCTTCGAGAAGGAAACGATCGCGAATCTAAGTCAAGAATATGTCGTACGATAGTTTCTTCTTCTAATTGAGTTAATTTTCGATTTGTTGGTAGAGTGTTTTGTTTTGCGGGCGTTCTTGAGCTCGACGACACAACGATGTATAAGGCACATTATATATTCGTGCAATTTTTGTAACATGCATTCGAGGGTTATTTTGTACAGTTTGGACAGCTAAAAGCATGTCAGATTTTTTCCACGTACGAGCCATTTGTAGTTGTTGTATAATTGTTGTATAAAGTCAGAAGTTTAATGCCAAGAAAAATATAACCACTCGCTTGTGTTAACCACTCGCTTGTGAACTACGTTATATATCTCATATACCATTATTTTGTCGCGACACGCTACAGAAATACAATACACGCAGCAGTGAACGTTGTAGCAATAGTATTACTATAAAGTGTATTACTACAGTATGTATTTTAATGCTACAATATGTATTATGTAGCTATAATATATGTTGTATTGCTATAGCGTGTATTACGACACTCTGTAGCAATACACGCTGTAACGATACATGCTGTAGCGACACATGCTGTAACGATATACACTGTAGTAATACAACACACGCTGTAGCAATACAATATATACTATACAATACAAACTATATCAATACTATTGTTATAGCGTGTGTAGTATTACTACAGCGTATGTCGTTACAGCATGTGTCGTTACCGTGTTGTCGCTACAGCATGTATCGCTTTAGTATAAGTCGTTCCAGTGTGTATTACAGGCTTTACAGTGAGTGTTGACGAATATTTGATATACCATACTTTTTTTGACGAATATCTCATATACCACTTTTATGGTATATGAGATATATGTCAACAAATGTATGGTATATCAGATATATGGCCACTTTTTTGTGGTATATGAGATATTTGCCGTTATTTATTCCAGGTGCCCAACAAGATTATTCACGCTTCATTAAAACACTTCAGCCCGTCAGGAGTCGGCCTACGTAAGTAGGTCACGGGCATAAAGCTAGAGAAAATCTCTTACCTTAATATCACGGCGTAGAACTATAGAATATAATATCTGTATTACCCTTAATTGAACCCGTAGCTATCTGTGATACCCTCGCAGATCCTTTGTTTGATCCTCTATATAATACCTCCTATTCTTAACAGGCATGGAAAACGTCACGAGTCACATGTCACTGCAATTAGTCGAATGCAATGCATAACACCAACCACTATGTACACCAACCACTATGTGGGAAAAGCACCTCCTTTATGTCCAGTCTGTAACCCTTCAAATAGAAATCTTACAGGGGTTTTATTTGTGCAGTCTGCAAGAAATGTTTCCCTTCCCTGCGCACTGTCCCCTACATTCCAGGGTCGATCCGCCTGGGGATGCCCAGGTGCTGAATAAAAATGCTGTCTCACGTTGAGACGGTACGGATGGAAAAGGATGGGGTGAAGCATGCTTGCCCAGATATTGCGATCGGCCGTGTTCGAGGAAGAAAGTTGAGCTCCACGATTTGAAGTGTTGCGTCCGAATAGACACAATCCCTGAAGTGCCACCTGTGGTGAAGCCACACAAGCCACCACCGCTCCTTTGGGTTCGGCTGTCGCCTCCCCAGCTTTCCCGAACTGCCATAACTTCACACCGATCTCTGCGATAGGAGAGCCACGCGGCACCACCATAGTTCCTTTTAGTGTGCTAATTGCGAGAGTGCTTGATCGAGATCCTTCTTAACATCAGAGTCGGAGTTGGAATCCGTTGATGGATGAGACATATAGGGCTGCATGAATATGAATCTCAAGCTCAGCTCAACTTCTTGTCTTCATCAATAGGTGAAAGTGAGCGATACCTTGAAACCTTATACCACAACTTTGAATATTGGCTACATCAAGCAGCATGGTCACGAATCCGCAACCTCCAGTGGGTGGGGACACTACCAACGTCGTTCCGGGACTCGTGGGCATATCATTCTTTTTTGTAATAACACTGATTGCCTACGGATTCCGGATATACACTCGAGTTCATCCTACTTTCCGGCTGACTGCTGCAGATTACATTCTCTCAGTAGCTCTTGTAAGTATATGTAGTAGACGCCTTGTACAAGCTATTCTAATGTTCTTAACAGTTATGCGAATTGGTCGTTTTTATTAGTCAGATAATAGCCATACACCTTGGCCTCGGACGTTACGACTACTATCTTTCGCCGACCGCCAGTGTCAACATCTTGAAATGTCTCTTTCCACTGAGACTCTTTTCCTTTTGGGCATCTTCTTTGGCGAGAATATCTATAGGAAGCATGCTGCTTCGCTTTGAAATATCTAACGTATGGTGAGTAGTGCTTTGGGTTTTGATCTTGATCCAGCTTGCCTTGGCAATTGGGGCCGACATCTTTCAGCTTCTCCAGTGCCGCCCGATAAGTCCGTGCACCCCCCTTCCGCCCACCCCCCCCTTCCGCACACCTCCCCAAAAACCAAACCACCCTCATTAATCACCCAACCTCAATACAATCTAATGTCGAATCGGATGAATTATATACATCTGAGTCCTCTTCGTCATTTTGCACCTCTGCAGCTTCGTTTTGTGCTTTTTTTATTGCTTAAATATCCGCAAACTTGGAATTTGGGCTAGTTCTAACCTTTTTTTTTTTTTTCAGGTTTAGAAGCTTCAAGTCGAGCTTCAAGACCTTGAATTTGAAGTTGTTGGTCTGCTAGAACATTCTTTTGTTTTTTAAAGCCTTTTAAGATTTTTCGGAATAAAAGTCTTTGCGTAAATTGATCTTGTTCTTCAAAGTGCTGAAATGCTAAAGCTTGAGCTTTAAGCTCAGTCGATTTTTTGGGTGTAAACTATGTAATCTGCGATGCTTGTATATTCCAGTCAAGCTCAGAACTCTTATTTAAACTTTCTAAGTTTTGTTTTAAAGTACTTTTAGCTTTATTGCTGTTTTCTAGAAACAAAGGGCTTATAAGCGGTTTTGCTATCGATTTCGGCCACAAGCCAGTTGCTTTTTACCTACTTTTTGTCACGGCGCTGGCGCGCCTACGGCTTCTATAAGGCCTGACGGCCTGTAAGGCACCCGTGGGGACACTCGCGTAGCACGTCACGTGATCCGAACTCCTGTATATAGGCTTCCCTTTCTACTTCCATAGTTCTGTAGTTCTATTATTCTCGATTCTTACCCGTATTACTTTGAGCCGTTGCTCTTATCCTACGTGCCGTGACATTATAATAGAACTCACATACATCACAATTCTACTTGCGGAAGTATAACTTTTACTTTACACACGGCTTGCACGCCCGTCGTACTCAGTTCCAGCCTTTATTGCGCTGAAAATTCAGGATTTTTGTAAACAAAATCACACAGTTAAGCGTCGATACTCGAAAGTAATACGCGCTCGTACAGCCCGGAAACCCGCTACAGTATTATTATCAATTACTACAACAGTCACTGTTAACTCGCTTTGCTAATACTATAGCTGAAGCTATTTCAGAAATAAAGTAAACAAAGCAAAAAGCAAAAAAAAAGCAAAACCGACAAAAACGCCAAGCACTGTAAATACTTCAGTTAATACTTAAAAAACTATAGTAGTAAACTTTACAACTGTAGTTAAGCAACGTTAATAGCCTAATAAAACGACTAAAAACAGTTAAAAAAAGCAAGCTCGGCTTAAAAACGAAATTAGCAGCTTTAAAAAAAAGTTTACTAGTCGAAACCGCTTTTAAACAAGTAATACAAAAAACAGCTTTAACGCTAACTGTTTAAGCGCAGTCGAAAACAGCTTTTAAAAGCTTAACGTACAGCGGTTTTAAAAAAACCAAAAACGTTAAAAAGCTTACGAATAGTGTAAACTCGACATACCGTTTTTGAAAATAGCGCTTTTAGTTAAGTTTCGGAACTTTCGGAGCTAATTTTCTGACAAACAACTCGTATAAATTACTTGTTTATTAGCACTAGTAAAATGCACAGCAATACTTGAAACACGCATAAAATCAAAAAGCGCGATTTTTTCGACTTCGTAAATAACATGCTAGCTTATTTCGACATGCTATTTGTTAACTCGAACGAAGTTAGCGAAAATAAAGTCGCTTACTATAAGCTAATAATAAAAAAAAGCGAAACGTTTGCAACGTTTCGCACTAAGTTTTTGCAGCTAGCAACAAAAGTAACGTGCTTAAAAAAAACTGAAAAAATGACTTGTTTCGGAAATTTACAGTCAGTTTGCAAACAAGCTTTATGCCGTAAAAGCTACTTTCGACAGTTTTAAAAGCTAACGATCGAACTTACAGCGTTTACTAAACTAAGCACATTTTCAGAAGCGCTTAGCTCGTAAAAGCAAGCGAAAAGCTTTCCCGGAAGCAAAAAGTAATTCATTTTAACTACGACTAATCGTAGCTCGTTAAAAAAGCTTTTAGTAACAGCAGCGACGTTAAGATCTTTTTACGAAAACTACGCTTACAATACAGCTACGCAAAAGCAAACACTTGCTTTAGCATTTAAAAAAGTATACTACAACTGCAACAAGCTAAGTTACTACGCATTTTCGTGTTGTTACTACGCAAGCTAACGCTTGTAAAAACTTTAAAAGCAGTATCGGAAAAAAAAGTAACAGTAAAGTTTGTTAGTAACTCGAAAAATCAAAAAAACGAATTACTTTAAGCAAAGTTTTTTACTTAAAGCGAAAAAGCAAGTTAACTTAAAAAAATAAACTTAAAAAAGTTAATCGGCAAGCCGCTACTAAACAAAGCATATACGTTAGTTAAAAATAGATTTGCTTATAACACTGTAGCTTTTTTTAATACTAAAGCGAACGAATAGCTTTTTATCGACACGGCTTTAGCCGACTTGTTAAAAAAACGTTTTAGTTGTACTGTACAACAACTGCCAACTTAGTACTTGTAACTAGTTTTAATAACAAAAAAAAAGCCGTAATTTTTCAAGCTTTAGTTACTACGCTAAAAATCGATAAAAAAAAGTTTACTAACTTAATATTTTTAATTACCGACTTAAAGCACTATAAAGTAATCGTAAGTAAAAAGTAAATAGCAGAAATAAATATAGCTTTTGCAGTTCGCAAACGCAACTAGTATAGTTTACAGCTTTACTACGAACCGTAACGTTTAACCGTTTTATTTTGTATTTTAAAAACATACTAAAAAAGCTTTGTAAATTACGCGGCTTAAAAAAATATAAACAAAAAAATAAAGCGTTCAACAAAACCGTTTTTGTTTTTGTTTACACTATTTTCCGCGTTAAAAAGCGTTTTTTTTACTATTTTTTTCAACGACTAACGCGTTTAAAATCGACGTAGAATTTACAGCTACTTTTAAGTCAGCTGTCGAAAAAGTAGCTAACTTGTTGTTGCAGCTAAACCGGCAAAAAACCGTTTTTAGTATACAAGCAAAACGAATTACAACTATTACATAAAAAACAACTTGCAAAAAATAAAAAAACAGCTTGCGAGCGTAGTTAAGCTACGTTTAACAAAAGCTACTCGCAAAATAGTTAACAAAATCCGCAAAGTCACAGCAAGCACTTTCGGCTTCGACATTGCTGTAATTAGCGCTTTGCATTTACGCTAAATTTTAAGCGGAAAAACAACGAAGTGTTCGCAGTTAGCTTGTACGAGCTAAATAACTGCTAAAAAAGCGTCGAGCGTCGAACAAGTAAACTTATGCAACATAAACTATAACGAAAACGAGCAGTTAGTAAAAATCTAGTGCTAAGCGAATATCAAACTTGAAAAATATATTCTCGAAAAAAGCATTAAATAAGTTATTTCCGCACCGAACTGCTGTAAATTACAAAATCGAACTTACGAGTAAAAATACTTTTCGGTATAGCTCGCTAATCCGACTAACGACAAAAAAGCTGCAAACGCTAAAAATTATATTATAAACAACTTGAATAAAAGCTTTATCGCTTTTAGCTAAGCTTTATTTGCAGCGCTAGTACTGTTTGTACGAAAACTTAACGAAAGTTTACGGCTGTATATCGACTATTGCAAACTCAACAGTATTACTCGTAAAAATCAGTACTTTTTTCCGCTTATTAACGAAACTTTGTTTCGACTTACGAAAGCCAAATATTTACTAAGCTAAATATACAACAAACGTTTTACAAAATACGAATACACTCCGATTCTGAAAAACTAACTATATTTCGTACTTGTTACGAAACGTACAAATGCAAAGTGCTACTTTTCGGCTTAACTAACAGCTTTGCAACTTATTAGCGCTATATAAACGAAGTATTGTTCGATTATTCGATGATTTTTGCACCGTTTACTTAAATAACATTTTAATATATTCAAAAAACGAGCTAAAGTATACGAAACACGTCCGCAAAATGCTACTACGACTTCGTAAACTAAACTGCAAGTAAATATCAAAAAAACCGAATTTAACGTTACTCGAACTAAGTACTTAAAGTTTATTGTAACTACTAACAGTATCGAAGTAAACTAAAAAAAGTACAAATTGTTACTAACTAAAAGCTTTTTACATCTGTACGCAGCATACAGTTATTTTTCGGCTTTTGCAATTTTTACCGACGATTTATTAAAAACTACGAACTATTGCTCGCCCGTTGAACTACTTAACAAGCAAAAACGTTTTATTCGACTTTAATAACGAATGTTACGTATCGTTCGAGCAGCTAAAGCAAGCGCTAGTTACGGCTCCGGTACTGACTTATTACGACTCGCAAAAAAAAGTTTTGCTGAAAACAAACGCTTTTAACGAAGTAATTGCAGAAGTATTGTTTCAAAAAGCTACAAACGACGAAAACGCTTTATAACAACTTGTAAACTATTTCTTAAAAACCTTGACTTTTGCAAAGCTTAACTACTAGATACACGACAAAAAAATACTAGTTATAGTTGCTTTTTCGAACAATAAAAACTGATTTAGCACAACCGACTACAAAGTCAAAATAGTTACTAATTACAAAGCACTAAATATTTTATAACTTTTAAAAAGCTTAACGGCCGCTAAGCTAAATAAGCTGAAGCATTATCCGAATTCTTTTTTACAATTATATATCGACCGGGCCGCAAAAATAAAAAACAGACGCGTAACACGAAAAAATCAAATACAAAAATCTACAAGCTACAAAAAAACGTTATTGACGCAACAGTTTTTTACAAATAACTAGATCGACTTTCGTATTCGCGCAAAGCTGCTAAATAATACGCAGTATACATTCGCACCAATAAAAAAGCCGACAAGCGAACAACAACGACTTTGTCAAAAATCTATTTTTATAAATGCTCGCAAATCGAATTGTAGCTGCTAATCGCAGCTCTCTAAAGCTAGCAACAAACTGTTAGCAACAGCGAACGAAAAACAAAACTAGCTGTAAACAACGGTTATTGCTATAGCAAAGCCGACTAGTAGTTTTTTTATCGACAATCTCCGCACGAAGTTAATTCAAAAAGCTTACGCTTAAGTGTCGGCAGTACGCTTTAGCCGAACTAAAACTGTAGCTGTAATAGCTAAACGATACTAGTAAAAAAGCTTACGTACCGACGTAAAACGATACATAAACAACTGTAAAAAGTGCAAACGCGCTACAGTATTCAAAACAAAGCTCAAGCAAGCTACAACTTTTGCTAGTTCCGGAAAAGCTATAGCAACACGTAGCTATAAACTTCAAATCGTACTCGACGAATCGTTACGGCTACGATTCGGTTTTAGTATAATAAACAAATTCAGTAAACAGTCCGTAACGATGCTATATTACAAAACGACAACTGCAAAAAACATAGCACAGCTGTTTATCGATTACGTTTACAAATCACAAAAGCACTAACTACTATTGTATCAAACAAAAGCTTTAGTTCATTTCAACGTTTTAGCACGAGCTTTGTCGAATTCTCGGAGTAAAACTTAAGCTTTCGACAGCGTTTCACTTTTAAACTAACAGCAAACAAAAATCATAAACTAGTATTTGATCAAAAGTTTCGGCTTTTATAAATTATTATTAAAACAACTGGTCGAGCTTAGTAGCTTTAATGAACTACGCGCAGCTAACTTTACTCTATAAAAGCTTAAGTATACTGTTTCGTTCGAATGCTTAACGGCTATACGCTAACTACGTTTATAATTGAAACAAGCCGAAAAAGCTTTAACAGCCAAAAAAAAGTTAAACGTAAAAAAAGCAACCGCTTTCGCTAAAAAAATGCACTTTACTTAAAACACTGCTCGTAGTTGCTTCGCAAAGCTCAAAAACGAATAAAAGCATCCGTAAATAAGCACCGCAAAAATATTAATTTCGGTGTAAACGACTAAGTATATATATCGACAAAAAACTAGAAAACCGACAAGCTTAGTAAAAAGCTCGACATTTAAAACGCTAGCTTTTACAAAATTCTAGCTCAAAAAAAAAACTTTTACTGGCTGCAACTGCTTAACAATTTAAAAATACACTTCGTGTTCGCACTACAGCTGCTCTGTAAAGCTGCAATAAACCCGTTACCAGGCTAATTACTTGTTCCAGAACCACTTATACAAGTTACGAAAAACGAAAAGTAAAAAGTAGAAAAAATTCTAACTGTTCGGGTCCGTAATCGACGGCTACAGTACAAAGCAAAATAAGTAAATTACAATATCGATCCCGAATAGTATTCAGCTTCCAATTTCAAGTATAGCCACACAAGCTCAAAAACTTCCACTACACAACTTTACGCTCAGAAAACCGCCGGCAAACTTACCGAAATAAATCAAGAAATAGGAACAGAGCAAAAACGACTACAATAACTAGAGGGCGATTCGGAAACATCAAAAAGCTTGAAAGCAAGCTTTTTCGGAAGGGAGGGGTGATGTCACGGCGCTGGCGCGCCTACGGCTTCTATAAGGCCTGACGGCCTGTAAGGCACCCGTGGGGACACTCGCGTAGCACGTCACGTGATCCGAACTCCTGTATATAGGCTTCCCTTTCTACTTCCATAGTTCTGTAGTTCTATTATTCTCGATTCTTACCCGTATTACTTTGAGCCGTTGCTCTTATCCTACGTGCCGTGACACTTTTGATATTTTTGGCGAATAAAGCTTCTTTTCTAGCTTTCTAGTAACAAGCAAAAAAATTCTTTTTCCCAAGTAAGCTAAAATCCGTCAAAAGTGTTAAATATCTAACTTTTGTTCGATACCGATATTTCAAAAAAGAAAAAACTGAAAGATTTAGTAGTTAAAAAACGTAAGAACTATAAGCAGGAAAGAAAAGCAAATAAATATTATTTTAATAGCAGAGAAACATAAAATCCGTAGTTTTATGACTTCTATAGCCATTTAAAATAAGTAGTTTAAGCTTTTTAGCATTCGTAAATAGAAAGAATATCTTTTGAAGCTATTTTATAGCTGTTAAGTCTGTTGTTCAGCTATTATCTGTTAATGTAAATTGCCAGCTTTCAAATTGACTTAAATCTTCAGGAAACCATTGTTGTTGGACTGTTTTGCTTTTGAAAATAACCAAAAAAAAAGAGCAATTCTAGTTGCAAAAACACATTCTATAAAAGAAGTCCAAGCTTTAGACCCAGGCTGTTTTTTTTGAATACTACGCTTTTCAAAGCTTCCGACAATTAAGCCATTTACTTCAAGGCCTTCTATAATGCCGGATTCGTTTATATTATACCGATTTTCGGCTTAATAGCCTGTATTGTAAAAAGCAAAAGCCGTTGGAACTAAGCTTTAATTACTTGGATAGCAGCTTTATTAACGCGTTAAGAATTAATATTCCGAAACTTTTTGGTTTTAAAAACTGAGTTTCGTTTTAAAAAAGCTTGCATCCAGCGTTTCTTAAGTGATTTATAGTCTTTTTTGATAGCTAGAAGCCGCTGAGCGAATTCTTTAATTTGAGCATAAGTTAAAGGAACTTTTAGCGCTTTTTAAGTAAAAACTTATTTAGCTAAGTGGTCTTCTTGAACTTTTAATAGTCTTTGCAGACTTTTAGCAGCAATAGACCGGTTTTCACTACTACTTAAACGTCACGAAAAGTAGAAGTAAAAACACTCTATGTTCGAGCAGTAGCTTTCAAAGACTTGCTATTTGCAACATTTTTTATAGCCTGGGCTAGGTCGTTTTCAGTATATCGAGCATTATTGACTTGAGATGCAGAATCCAAAATTTGAAACAGTTTGGATAAAAATTAGTTGAAAAAAAAACGAATGTGTGAGAGTAGCGGTCTGAAAACTCGTCTAAATTTAGGTGTGCGGAAGGGGGGGGTGGGCGGAAGGGGGGTGCACGGACTTACGTGCCATGTGGGAACCCGTGCCTGATGCAGTCTGCTGGACGCCCGGAACGTCGCAAAGCTTTGGTTATATATATTCAGGCTTGTTTTTCGATTGATATTCTAGGCTAATTGGACTAACTTATAGAAGGAATGGGAATCACAAGCGGCCTTGTATTTGCTATTTCGCCCACGTTTTTTATCTGGTCGTTGCCCCGGCCTGTCATAGAACGAACCCTCGTCTCTACCCTGATGGCGCTCGGAGCGATTGCTGCTGTGGCAGGAGTAATGAAGCTTCACACCATAAGAGTTTGGAGCCCTCGCGAGGTTACGCTCCGCGATTGGGTGCCACTATTATGGTGGTATAGAGTCGAAGAGATAGGCCTTATTGCTGCGGCTTGTGCACCGTTTCTGAAGCCGCCTATCGAGCGTGCTCTCGGTCGATTTGGCGTCACAAAATTCGGTTTTATAACAATCTCACTACCCACAATTCGGTCATTTCATGGCGGCTTAGCGAAGGATGGCCCGAAGGAAGACTCTTCTCTTTGACGAGCAAGTGGAAAAAGACAGCTGCCGCCGCAAAACCTTGGACAGGCTACTTACGTTACAGTATTAACACTGTATTTCTCGCGTTAGCTCGCATATAAAGGAGGCAGGTTTCAGAAGAAGACTTACACCTAGTAGCAATAGCAATAAATCTAATGCTCCACGGTACGCAGAAAGTAGAGAAACTCATTAAACTAATAACTTCCGCGTTACTACTCAGATACGCATAACCGGCTGTTGGGTTTCGCAGGAAGCTCACTGTGCTCGCCGTAGCAATAGCCTGACTTTTGCCTCCGGCGTAATTCCCTTTCTTGTTTCCCATGTCTAGGAGCTCCATGAATGCGATGACGGAGTAGTAAGAGCCGTGCAGTTGAGGCCGTAGACGGCGTTGAACTCTTCCATTGACGAACTCCAAGCTAGAGACAAAGTCTGAGAGCGTGTATCACGGTTTGAGGGAATCAAGCATAGGGCCTGATTTGCCAGTGTTTGTGATGAGGAGGTTGATGTAGCTTGCTTCAGATCTGACCCGTTCCGTTATGGATTTGAGCTCGGGCTGTGAGGTGATATCACCAGGGAGGGGGATGATAATGCTAGGGGTATTTTAGATTTTGGAACTGGAGATAATAGTTAAAAAACAAAAAAAGTTTGTGGAGTTTGTAAGGAACAAAATCTTTGAAGCAATAGTGTACCTGGGATAAAGGGCTGCTGCTTTGTTGAGCTTGTTTTCGCGGCGACCGATTATATAAACCTTTGCTGTATTATTCTCCACCAATGCCTTGGCCATCATGAGGTCGATGCCTTCGTTCATCAGCTAGTAGAAATTGACAGAGAGAAGAAAGCGGAGGAAATTGCTCACCCGTTTAACCGCCGGTGATAACGGCCACAAACCCTTCGACACCGAAAAGTTTTGACGCTTCAAAGGAAGTCATGGGATGACTTGGACTATCGTGAAAAGGATTTCAGACTCCAAACAAATTAACGTACTTTGGCTAAGGCTCCGCCGCCTACTGTAATTACACTACACCATGATAACAGTCAATACGTAGTCTTGCGATCATGTTTGCAGCTACGGCCATAATTTATTATGGACCCTGCAGAAAAATCATTTGTGCCTGCATCCGACACGGAAAGCGAGACGACTTGGCCAGATGGGACAATCTAATTCCCCAGTTCCGAACTTTCGGGATTCGTCGAATGCGACAGGGGCCGCTGAATAGGTCACGAAAATTAATATTGAAACGCCACAGGGGAAATGGTATTTATCAAGTCCGATGGTTTCCGGTCCAAGATCTTGGAACCAGTCTCCATTCCTAAATAGTTGTATAAATCGAATCAACTCTATGCACCCTACATATTCGGATTGTGATTTAAACCTCATTTCCTTTGAAGATGTCACTCCTAACAGTATACATACTATTGCTCAATAGTTTCATCATTACTGTATATGCGGTCCCAAATATAAATACCGAACGCGACACGGCTTCTGCAGATTTCAATGGCGGATTGGGCAAAGTCGTGAGAAAAACCCTCGATCTCACGTGGAAAGTTGGCAACCCGAATGGAAATGCTAGACCAATGACATTCGTCAATGGAAAATTTCCTGGCCCAGATCTTGTTTTCGACGAAGATGATGATGTCCGGGTATGTAGATGCTGTTCCACAGGAATAAATATGTACTAAAGCTGATGCAGATCACTGTTAACAATTATATGCCATTCAATGCATCCATTCACTGGCATGGCCTTGCGTAAGATCTATGTGCTCCAGAATCAAAGTTTTTGAGCTGAGCAAAATTTAGAATGCCGGGAACACCTTGGTCGGATGGCATGCCTGGCCTTAGTCAGACACCTATTGAGCCGGGGCGCAGCTTCATTTATCGATTTCGAGCAAATCCTGCTGGAACATACTGGTTAGAGAATTTGCAATGAGAAAAATCTTCAAATACTGACATTCTTCCAGGTATCATTCTCATTCTCGTGCTGACATGATGGATGGACTATACGGTGCACTTTTCATTAGGCAAGTAAAAACGACCTCAAAGAATATGCTGATCACTGACCCTTTTCTCAGACCAAAGTCCGGAAGTCTAGCACCTTGGGCTTTGATAAATAGTGATCGTCGTCAGATACGTGCCATGGCGGCAGCTGCATCAGATCCTACTCTGGTCGTACTTTCAGAATGGACAAATTTCACATCAAAAGAGTATATGCAAGCACAAGAGGATTCTCAGCTTAATATTTTGTAAATTTCCCCAATGCCTCAGATCTGCTAAGACACTAACATTGACTGGTAGTTGTATGGACAGTCTCTTGATAAACGGCAAGGGCTCGCTTTATTGCCCTCCTTACGAGCAGATTGTCGACATGATGAATGATGGTATCGCAACCGCCTTGTTACCTGGAGTCGTGAATGACAAAGGGTAAGTTTGTTGATATCGCAAATTGATGCCGGGCTGATAAAGCGACAGATGTTTGCCTTTCGTGGAACTCACCCAAGGTCCATTTCTGCCTGGAAGACCGGATCTGATCCCTCCAGGACTGCATGGTGGCTGCAAAGCTGCCAACGGATCTATGTCAGTTATCACTGTTGACCCGAATGCGAATGCCAGATGGGTCAGCTTGAACTTTGCCATGGCCTCAACTATGAGGATTGCCAAGGTCTCGATAGATAAGCACCAACTATGGCTCTACGAAGTTGATGGCAATTACGTTGGTAAGTACACTAAAACAGCTCTTGGGACCGGAGGTTATGACTGACTTGCTCCAGAGCCGCTAAAAGCGGAGGTTTTGACTATATTCCCGGGACAACGCCTCGCCTTGATGGTAAAACTGGACCAGGAGCCTGGAGACTACACCATCCGATTCACAGACAACGCCGCTGGCCAGATCATTACCGGGTACGGCGTTCTTTCCTACAAAGGTGGTCACAAACTGAGAAACTACACCCTTGGATATACTCTGCCCTGGTCACAGGCTGAAGGATACATCAACTATGGTGGTGCGTTGAGATCTCCCAATGTTACAGAGTTCGACACTGTGGGTCATACGCCACCATTCCCACCGAACAAGCCAGCGACTCCGAAGACGGAGGGCGACGAGTTATTTCTCATTACAATGGGCCGTCGAGGAAGCGCCTGGCAGTGGACAATGAGAGGAAAGGAGTTATATGAAGCAGACCGGTCTGCATATGCCCCTCTCTTATATTACCCAACTTCCCCCGCCGCACTCGACGAGCAGCTGGTGATTCGCACCAAAAATGGCAGCTGGGTAGATATAATTCTGCAGGCTGGTGCTTTGCCCGGAGAACCGGTCGAGATCGGACACGCCATCCACAAACATGGCTCCAAGTTCTACGTTATCGGGAGGGGCCTCGGCATCTGGAACTATAGCTCCGTTGCGCAGGCCGTACTGGACCAGCCCCAGTCCTTCAATCTTGAGAACCCGAATATACGGGACACAGCCATCACCGAGTTCATTGGCGCAATGTGGATTGCAATCCGATACCACTCCAATAATCCGGGCCCGTGGCTTTTGCATTGTCATGTCGAGACTCACTTGGCTGGTGGCATGGCGATAGCCATCATGGATGGATATGATGCCTGGCCACATATCCCTCCAGAGTACGCCCTTCACCAGCATGGGTTTCCACTTTAGGGAGGAGAGGAGAGTATGGTTGGAAGTCTTGCTCATGGTTGTTGCAGGAGATGGTTGTGGCGTACACACAGCGAGAGGCATATTGTGTGGTATGACTGAGCTGATGTACTTAGTTAAAGCATACAGGGTTCTTGGTTCCTGTCCGAATTTTGTCGTATCCCTGCTGTGCTGTTCTATCGTTTCCTGTGTATAATTATAAAAGATTAAAACGTCGTCAATACTTGCAACCCTATAAACTCACCAATTTTTAAATTTCAGCTGGCCCCTCTACATAAGGCGGAGTGCCTATTGACGTTTTTGGGCAGTCCATTTTGGGTTTAGTTCGCCAGAATAAAGTTAACGAGCCCATTAATAAGCGGTGTAAAAAATCAATTTTGCTTGCTTTAAATAATACGAAATATATTGGATTATGAATTGATTAACTTTAGTAAGCATTTATTGCGTAACAAATACTTTAAAAAAATAAATATTGTAATTCATTCACAAGCGAACCACCACTACAACCGAAACGACGAAATTTTCTTGGCACTATATATATTACTTAAATATTTTATTAATAAAACGATTTATTAATTACAATTATTCAGTATTTAATTCTTCAAGTTTTAATACTTTATTTTAATATGTTTGTACGTAGTGATTAAATTTTTTGCACAATTTACAATATTGTTGCTATGGTACAAAAAGTTTTGCACAATTATTATTTTGAACTAGATTAGCCTATAATAGCACATTTAAATTATTTTGAGTTTCAAAATCTTGCGTACTGTGCAAACTAATTTTTTTTTTAAATATAACGATTTTTTATCAAATGGCGCCGATTAAGCTAATCCTTTGTTTTGCGATGTATAATTTTTTTTTTCGCAATAACGCTAATTGGTGTATTGCACGTAATGCATTTTCTACAAAGTAATTTATACTTAACAAAAGCGAAATAGGTGAACTATTTTAATATTGTACGACTTTTTTTTAACATATCAATTAAAATTGCGTTTTAATTAATTGTGTAGTGTTTTTAACTTTTAGACCGAAAGTAAACTAAACGAAGCTATTAAAGAAATTAGTATAAAAAGTTTGATATTAGACTGTAAAATTATATAATTTAAATTACAGTGTCACGATTCTAATACAAGGGCTAGCTACAGCTGTTTGTAAAGTATTGAATACAAAATTTCTAAACTAAAAAAAAGGAAGTACTACTAAACTGCTTTTATATAACTAGAGTGCATGTAGCAGTTCGAGGGTTTTAGCTAAGCGAACCAATGAGGGTTCGCGGTTGTGGCGCGACATTTGTCAATGAATGACAATGTAGCGTGCATGTAGCCTTTCTGACCGTGACATATATAATAAAAGTTTTGTAAAACAGTTTTTCCTTTTTTAGATATCATAATTTGTTATTATTATACAGGATGCGGGAGAAAGAGCAATAAAAGGCGTTGTTTAAAAATTGTATCTTATATATACTTGTATTAATTTTTATTTCAGTTTTGTACAAATGTTTTAACCCCTGAAAATAACTAATAACTAATATCGAATAACTAAAATTTATAAAATAAATGCGTAAATATACACAAAATAATTGTCACGTTAGCAATATGACCTATATAGCGGAATAGGGTATTGACCTTTCAGTCAATTCAATTGCCTTTTGGTCATCTGGCGTAGCGGTAAAACTTATTCTTTTCCGTATTGCGACAGTAATAATATTGCACTTTTGGCAATAAAGCTTAAAATTGGTCGAATAATAACTTTTATCTTTATTAGACCTAAAAAACAGTACGTATTTTTGTGCCACTTTTTGTATATTTATTGAAACACTGAATTTAATTTAAACTTAGTTTATTTATTGTTTAACTATTTGCAGTAATTGAAAGCTTTTTTTACTTTTATACTACAGCTACTCGGCATTAACAAAAGTATTTGTAACAGCTCAAAACGAACAGGGATCTCGATCTGTAGATCTCAGGTAGAGAGACTCAAAAGTATGAACAACTGTCAATTGTTATAACTAAAAGAACAAGCTACAGACAGAAGAAAGGAAGGAAAGCAGTGTTTTATATACAGGAGGCTGGCCAGAGGCTGGCCAGGGGCCAAGCTCTAAGCGAGATAGGGTCAGGGCCGTGACAGTATTACTATTTTAACAGAATAATTAAGTAAAAACTGCTTTTATAAAAACATTTGCCCGTATTACAAAACTAAATAGCCAGTTTTTTTTGGGTTATTTATTTCAATTCTTTAGTTTCATATATTGACGTTGCGAAAGCCGCGGCGAGTAAAAAGCTAAAGTATAGAAAAAAGCTTGTGACGAGTTGAACCTGTAAAGATGACTGGTTTGCACGTGCCTTAGGCATGAGCCAGCTCTTGTTGCGAGCACATGAATCCTCCCTGGAGCCACCGACCTGTTGCGTACTAGTGTACCCATTACGGACTAGCTATAAAACTCGTAATCTCCTCTTTCTCTCTTTATGTTGATCTCTTTGTAATATAGCTGTGATAGTCAATTGAATAAGTTACTATCAGCCTGTCCCACACTTATTGTCTAACTTTAGTTGAATACTTGTTTGACTAATATTTGCGGTTAAGAAAAACGCAAAACATATTTGTATATTCAAGGCTTGTAGTTTCCGATTTCTAAGAGTTTACTTCTAGCGCCCTATGTTCGAATTCGGAGTAGGTCACATACTACGCACGGTCCTTAGTCAGACGTTAAATACAGTAGAACCTCTATATAAGCATCCTTCAAGTAAGCATACCTGACCAATAAGTATCGAGATCTCGTCCCCACCGATTTTTGGCTAAGCCAATAAGCATTTCTCACTACTAGCATATGCTTATTTGATTAAGCTCCCGAATTTTGGAATTACAGTTGATTTTACTTTTTTATGCTTAGATTTACATTACTACTATTACAAATCTTATTAAAATAGACGATAAAAAGCGCTGTAAAGCATTAACTGATACTGAGCGACTGCTAATTCGAAAACGCAATTAAATAAACATTTTATCGCATTAAAAAAAGTTCGCAAACTAGTTCACCGCTTAAACTAAGCATTTTTTTAATCAAAGTCAAATTTTTCGAATTTTAAGCTTTAAATATAATTACTTTAATAACGAACATACGCGAACAAATATACAAGCAATAAAAAAAAGAGCAAATCGTTTAAAAGAAATTAGCTTAAGCTTGAAATAGCTTTATTCGAATAGCACTAACGCGTAAAACAAAAAAAAACTATTATAACAAGTAATATTTTTTAAAAAAAAAGCAAAACAATTGTAAAACCTTTTGTTGCAGTACAACGAAATCGAAATGCTTAAATAGCCGAATAGCTAGCTTAAAAAGTTCAAAATACGATATAATATCAAAAAGTACGTACAATATAGCAAAGCTGCATTTGCTTAGATTTATGCTTTTAATAATATAACGCAACTAAAAGCTATCCGACAACTTTGCTTGCTTTATTTGTTACGTAACATTTTTAATATAAACGAAACTAGCTTTATTAAAAAAAAAAAACTCTTAATCGCACTTTTACAACTAGGTTTTACAGCGGAATTTAAAAAAGCAAAAATCGTATTACAGTTGCATTGACAAGCAACGCTAATAGCAGCGAAAAGTTTAAGCTTTAAATTATAAAAAAATCAGAAAATCCACGAACTTGTTGAGAATTGGTGGTGTAGCCCACCCATAAAGCATGGGCCATACTTTATGTAATAGCTTAGTCATCAGTGACAGGGTCAACCCTCTTTCGCTGAGCAACCTCCAAAAAATAGTTCTACAATCAAGTCAATTTATCCTTTCTGAACCACTGCAACTAGGCAGACTTTGTGTACAGCACAAGCTTTTATTGATACCTTTTTAATAGGTTATAAGCCCGGGCCTGTACTGTGAATATACAAAAAAAGTCAAGAAAAAAAAGTAAACTGCTAAAAACTGCTACTTACGGTTTAACGGATTTATTACGACAGTAAAAGCTATACAAAAAACGACAAACAGTTAATAACACAAAAACAACGAACTGCTAATATATACAAAAATGACGGATAGCTAATAAAACAGCAACAAGCTGCTAGTCGAATTTACATAGCATACAAATTGCTATTTTAACTATATCAACAAATCTTAACCCGAAAGCTATTATACGACAGTTTTTTACTTTTTTACTTAGAATTTTGCTGAACGTATTTAACAAAAAGCTAAACGCAATTCGACATAAATTATATTAGCAAAACGAAGCGACTTGTAAAAACATTTAGTTAAAAAATATAGCAAAAATAGTTTAAGTTATTCGAACTATATATAATTAAAAAAAAATCGTTTTAAAAAAAACTGTGACAAAATACGTATAAATTGCTTTTACACTTAAAATAAACGAAACGTCGAACGAATTATAAAACATTAAAAAAAAAAAAAGCACAAAATGTCGATTAACTGCATCTCACGGGTCGCTGGGTAGACTAGTGATTTCACTTAGTATGCTTGTTGGCGTCAAGTGTAAAATGTGTGTCGATTGTTGTTGTGTTCTAAACTACGTGTCGCTAAAAAGTTGTAAGTCCCGAAAAGACCTACAACTTTTCACGTGACTAGTTACATGCGTTCCAATACTAGCAACTTTTTAAAAGTTTGAAAACTAAATAGCTATAGCACTTGTAAAGCTTTATATTCTTTTATTTAGCCAAAGTTGTAACAAACGTACGTAGCACGCTTATAGAAGTCCGTAATACTATCGAAAGTCGTAACAGCTTAAAAAGCTGTAACAGCGTCGAAAGCAGTAAAAGCTAGCTAAGCGGCAATAAAAAAAAGAAAATCGAAAGCCGTAAAATTGAATTAAAAACTGTAACAGCCTGAAAGGCTGTAACAGCTTTTTAAGCAGCAATAAAAAAAAAGTCGGCTGTAAAAATCGAGTCAAAAGCTGTAATAACTTTTAAACAGCAGCAAAAAAAAAAAGTCGGCTGTAAAAATCGAATTAAAAGCTGTAATAGCTTTTTGAGCAACAATTAAAAAAAAATCGAAAGCTGTAAAATTAAATTAGGAACTGTAACAGCCTGAAAAGCTGTAACAGTTTTTTAAACAGCAACAAAAAAAAGTCGACTGTAAAAACCGAATTAAAGGCTGTAATAGTTTTTTAAGCAGCAATAAAAAAAAGGTATTTTTTTACAAAGTTAATAAATCTGCAAATAAATATTTTATTATTCAAATATTGGAAGTTTTTTTTTTCGACAAAAGTATTAATTTAGCAAAAGCCGTTTAGTTGTTTGTAAAGTATAGCAAACTAGCAAAAACTGTCGAATTGTTTGTAAAAAAATAGCAAACTAGCTAAAATTGTCGAATTGTTTGTAAAGTGTATAACAAGTTAGCTAAAGCCGTTGAATTAACTGTAAAGTGTATAGCAAGCTAGTTAAAACTGTCGAATTAGCTGTAAAATGTATAGCAAACTAGCTAAAGCCGTCGAATTGTAGTAAAAAGTAAAAATTTTAAAAATCGAAATTGTAAATTACGCAAAAGTGTAGCGAACTTGCGAAATAGTAGTTCGATAGTTTTCGAGTTATAAATAGCCTACAAAAAAATAGCAGCTTTGTAAAAAGTTAAATAAATAATTTCGGAATTGTAGTTGTTTTTGTTTTTTGTTTTTTACTTTATTTTATATTTGCTAATTGTAGTTTTTTAAAGCTATAAAGTTAAAAAAATAATTTTTTAGCGGTTTTAAACTAAAAAAAAAAAAGTTGTAAAAAGAAGTTTTATAGGTGAAAAGCTTAAAAATTTCGTTAAAAAAATTTAATTTTTTTTGGTACAACTTAAGCAATTGTTAGCTAGTTTGCTAGCTGAATTGTAAACTGCGTAAAAATGTTTTTAGTTTAATTTAAAACTTTAAAAACAATACTTTACAAGTATCTTAAAACGTTTTTTTTTAACTTAGTTAAAAGCTTTTTTTAAAACTTCGTCGTCGGATTATATATACTGTTTTTTTTTTTAAAAACTAAAAAAGTGATTTAAATAAATTAAAATATAGTACAAAAACTTAGTGTTTACGCAATTTAGTTCGAATTGCTTAAAAACGCTTTGTTTTAAATATTTAAAAAAACATTAAAAAAGCGTTTAAAATCGCTTCGAAATTAATTTTAAAAGTCGTTACTAATTAAATTCCACTGAAATGTATATTTGTAAAATCGAGTAATTACAAACTTTCGTTGCTTTTTTTGTATAACTTTTAAAGCGTTTTTATTTTGTTATTGCTTTATTCGTTGCTTTTACTGCTTTTTTTTAATTGTTACTAAACAGTTTTTTTGCTATTATATATATTCGTAAAAAGTAGCAGTTTTACGAAAAGTGTAAAAATAACGAAAAAAAGTAAATAAACTTTGCTAATTTGTAGTTTATTAACTACTGATTAATGTCGATTAACTACATTTTACAGGTTGCCGAGCAAACTAGTAATTTCACTTAGTATGCTTATTGGCGTCAATGTAAATGTGTGTCGATTGTTGTTGTGTTTTAAGCTACGTGTCGCGAAGAAGTTGTAGGTCCCGAAAGGACCCACAACTCTTCACGTGACTAGTTACATGCGTCCCAACACAAAATAATATTTGCGAAAACATTTTATATATTAACAATTTGTGTAAACTTTATTAACAATAAATATATAAAAAAATTCGAGTTTATAAAAAAAAAATAAACAAATTTGCAGTTTAAATATTTTAAGTTTCGACTGTAAATTTGTTGTAAAATTTAAATAAATTTACAACGTTTAAAATAAAACTAAACGCAAATATTTAAAGCTTTTAAATTAAAATTAAAAAGCTTTAACGTTATATTACAAATATTAAATTTATTTTAGTTGCAACTTTTAATAAAAAACGATTGTTTAAATACTTTGTTTTAAAACTATTTTTAAAATATACAATAATTTGCGCGATATTAAATATTTAACTAAATTTAACTGTTTAAAACAAATTGTTTATTTTACAATCGTAAAAAAACTAGTTTAAAACCAATTAAATTAAAATGTAGTAATTATAGTTTAGTAATATACAAATCGGAAAATATATATCGAAACTTGAAATACAAGTTTTAAAGCTAAAAAGCTAAAATACTAACTATATAAAAATTACAACTACTGATTTTCGGACTACAAATAAAAAAAGAATTGCTAAAAACGCAGTTTGCGAAAAGCGACAAGTTTAGCGTTAACGCTATAATTAGCAAAGTATTTAAAAATTAAAATATAAATATATAAAAAAAAGCATTACAAAACTAAATTAAACTTGAAAGCGTTATTATTAAATTTTAATTTAAAAAAGTTTATTTATAATTTAAATAATATTAAAACAATTGCGATTTTTTTAAAAAGCGTTTGTAAAAAAATTTATTTTTAAAATTTTTAAAATTTCGAAGTTTTTCTTTATATAATTAATTAATTTTACTTTTTTAAGTGTTTATTAATTAAAATACTAAAACACAAAAAAAAAAAAAAAAAGTTAAATTAAGTTATATAAATACAATTAAACTACAAATAAAAAAAATGTTATTAAATGTATTATACTTTTTTAAACTAAAAATAATTCTTTTTTAAACTAAAAAATTTGTACAAATAATTTAATAAACTTTTTCGATAATAAATATATATAGTCCAAAAAAAGTAATTATATAATTATTATAGCACGTTTTATAAACGAAATTTATAGAGTTATTAATATTACTAATAATTACAATAAAGCAATATTTACAATTAAAAAATATATAAATTATTTTTTAAGTTTAGCTTAAAAAATTAAGTAAAATATTTTTAGTAAACAACTTTTTTAAAATAATTTTAAATTAACTAAAAAAAACTTAATTTAAATTTACAAATTTGCTATTATGCTTTTTTTGCAGCTAAAAAGTTAAATACGAATATAATAAACGAGCTTGCGGCTT
>JAJSPD010000177.1:0-33496 GCA_021307315.1 Bisporella sp. PMI_857 | reverse complement strand
TTATATTATAGACAACTTGGATAAAGGCTTCATCGCTCCTAGCCAAGCTCCATTTGCAGCGCCAGTGCTGTTTGTACGAAAACCTAACGGAAGCTTACGGCTGTGTATCGACTATCGCAAACTCAACAGTATCACCCGTAAAGATCAGTACCCTCTTCCGCTTATTGACGAAACTCTGTCTCGACTCACGAAAGCCAAAGTATTCACCAAGCTAGACATACGACAAGCGTTCTACAGAATACGGATACACCCCGATTCTGAAGAACTGACTACATTCCGTACTCGTTACGGAACGTACAAATGCAAAGTGCTACCTTTCGGCTTGACCAACGGCCCTGCAACTTATCAGCGCTACATGAACGAAGTATTGTTCGATTACCTCGATGATTTTTGCACCGCTTACTTAGATGACATTTTGATATATTCAGAGAACGAGCTAGAGCATACGGAGCACGTCCGCAAAGTGCTACTACGACTTCGTGAAGCTGGACTGCAAGTAGATATCAAGAAAACCGAATTCAACGTCACCCGAACCAAGTACTTAGGGTTCATTGTGACTACTAACGGTATCGAAGTAGACCCAGAGAAAGTACAAATTGTTACTGACTGGAAGCCCCCTACATCTGTACGCGGCATACAGTCATTTCTCGGCTTTTGCAATTTTTACCGACGATTCATTAAGGACTACGGAGCTATTGCCCGCCCGTTGAACCACTTGACAGGCAAGGACGTTCCATTCGACTTCAATGACGAGTGTCACGCATCGTTCGAGCAGCTGAAGCAAGCGCTGGTTACGGCCCCGGTACTGACCCATTACGACCCGCAAAAAGAGGTTTTGCTGGAAACAGACGCTTCTGACGGGGTGATTGCGGGAGTATTGTCTCAAAGAGCTACAGACGACGAAAACGCTTTATGGCAACCTGTAGGCTATTTCTCAAAAACCTTGACTCCTGCAGAGCTTAACTACCAGATACACGACAAAGAAATGCTAGCTATAGTTCGCTCTTTCGAACAATGGAGAGCTGATTTAGCACGAACCGACCACAAAGTCAAAGTAGTTACTGATCACAAAGCACTGGAGTATTTTATGACCTCTAAGGAGCTCAACGGCCGCCAGGCTAGGTGGGCTGAAGCATTATCCGAATTCTTCTTTACAATTACATATCGACCGGGCCGCAAGAATGAGAAAGCAGACGCGCTGACACGAAGAGATCAGGATACGGAAGATCTACAAGCCACGAAAAAACGTCATCGCACGCAACAGTTTCTTACAGATGACCAGGTCGACCCCCGTATCCGCGCAGAGCTGCTAAATGATACGCAGCACACACTCGCACCAATAGAAAAGCCGACAAGCGGACAAGCAACGACTTTGTCAGAAACTCTATCCCCATGGGTGCTCGCAGATCGAATTGTAGCTGCTAATCGCAGCTCTCCAGAGCTAGCAACAGACCGTCAGCGAGCAGCGAACGGAGAACAAAACTGGGCTGTAAGCAACGGGTTATTGCTGTGGCAAGGCCGACTAGTAGTCCCTCCTATCGACAATCTCCGCACGGAGTTAATTCAGGAAGCTCACGCTCAAGTGTCGGCAGCACACCCTGGCCGAACCAAGACTGTGGCTGTAATAGCTAGACGATACTGGTGGAAAAGCTTACGCACCGACGTAGAACGATACATGAACAACTGTAGAGAGTGCAGACGCGCTACAGTATTCAGAGACAAAGCTCCGGGCAAGCTACAACCTTTGCCAGTTCCGGAAAGGCCATGGCAACACGTGGCCATGGACTTCAAATCGTACCCGACGGATCGTTACGGCTACGATTCGGTTCTAGTAGTAATAGACAGATTCAGTAAACAGTCCGTAACGATGCCATGTTACAAAACGACAACCGCAAAAGACATGGCACAGCTGTTTATCGATCACGTTTACAGGTCACGAGGAGCACCAACTACTATTGTATCAGACAGAGGTCCCCAGTTCATTTCAACGTTTTGGCACGAGCTTTGCCGAATTCTCGGAGTGAAACTTAAGCTTTCGACAGCTTTCCACCCTCAAACTGACGGGCAGACAGAAATCATGAACCAGTACCTTGATCAAAGGCTTCGGCCTTTTATAAATTATTATCAAGACAACTGGTCGAGCCTAGTAGCTTTAATGGACTACGCGCAGCTGACTTTACCCCATGAAAGCTTAGGTATGCTGTCCCCGTTCGAAGTGCTCAACGGCTATGCGCCAACTACGTCCTATGATTGGAACAGGCCGAAAGAGCCTTTAACAGCCAGAGAAAAGCTAAGCGTAGAAGAAGCAACCGCTTTCGCTAAAAGAATGCACTTTACTTGGGACACTGCTCGTAGCTTGCTCCGCAAAGCTCAAGAACGAATGGAAGCATCCGTAAATAAGCACCGCAGAGATATTAACTTCGGTGTAAACGACTGGGTATACGTGTCGACAAGGAACTGGAAAACCGACAGGCCTAGTAAAAAGCTCGACATTCAGAACGCTGGCCCTTACAAAATTCTAGCTCAAGAAGGGAACTCTTACCGGCTGCAACTGCCTGACAATTTGAGAATACACCCCGTGTTTGCACCACAGCTGCTCCGCAAAGCTGCAATGGACCCGTTACCAGGCCAATTACCTGTTCCAGAACCACCTATACAGGTTACGGAGGACGAAGAGTGGGAAGTAGAAGAAATTCTAGCTGTTCGGGTCCGTAATCGACGGCTACAGTACAGAGCAAAATGGGTAGGTTACGATATCGATCCCGAATGGTATCCAGCCTCCAATTTCAAGTATAGCCCACACAAGCTCAGGGACTTCCACCTACACAACCCTACGCTCAGAGGACCGCCGGCAAACTTACCGAAATGGATCAAGGAATGGGAACAGGGCAAAGACGACTACGATGAGCTAGAGGGCGATTCGGAAGCATCAGAAAGCTTGAGGGCAAGCTTTTTCGGAAGGGGGGGGTGATGTCACGGCGCTGGCGCGCCTACGGCTTCTATAAGGCCTGACGGCCTGTAAGGCACCCGTGGGGACACTCGCGTAGCACGTCACGTGATCCGAACTCCTGTATATAGGCTTCCCTTTCTACTTCCATAGTTCTGTAGTTCTATTATTCTCGATTCTTACCCGTATTACTTTGAGCCGTTGCTCCAATCCTACGTGCCGTGACAGGTAGTGCCCCGTATTTAGAGTGAACCCACACTGATCAGTTAGATCTTTCAGATTAGACTCTATTACAACTTACTTTTCCAATTCTCTTTTCAATCCTTTCTGAACTTTTAACTTGAACTTTTTAAAACTTTAAACTCTTAAACTTAAGACTTTTCAACTAAGCAACTACTTAACCAAACAACCACTTACACTAGTATATCAACACTGCAAAAACCCGGTACTACGTGCTTTATAGCAGCAATCAGTAAAAGTATAAAAAGCAACTAGTAGAATTACAGTATCGAAGTAAAAACAGCTACGAAAAACGACCTAAACGCTTACGCAAAAGCTAAACTCCGGAAATACTTTAACTGCAACGCAGTAAATTCGGATTTATAAAACCTTTACGTAGAAAACTTTAAAAACTTTACTCTAACCAACTTCGACAACTTTAAAACAAGCACTAAACAAACTTTACGCAACTACTTACGCAACAAAAGCGTTTACGTGCTTTAACATTACAAAAACAAAACTTTGTTTTAAACTTTGCACGAAACACTTCAAGAACAAAAGCAACACAAATAGACTAACGACGAACTTAACGACTTAACACGGCTCGAAACAAATAGCTTACAGTCTGACGAACTTCTATACAGACTGCAAAACGACTTACCGGCAAATCGCTCCCGGGAAACTGTCCAAAATCCTCGAAACATTTCCCAGAACTGCACTTTGTCAAAAAACCAATTAGCTCCACGTACTACTTCACAACAACTCGACGAAAACGTAGCTACTCGCAACTACGGCAAAAAGCTAGCTGTTTTAGCTAAGCTTTACACTAAAAACATAAAGTACAGCAAAAAAAACGACAATTTTGATTTCAAGCTTACTGTATTTTTTGACTTTTGCGGCAAAGCCAATATTCCAAAACATACTTTTAATTAAACTTACTCAACTATACTACACAGTCTCGCTCTAGACTATTACTACACTAACTTTAAAAACGTCCCGAAAGTCTTTTTCAAGCAAATATATACTGCAACAAACAACTACTTTAAAAAGCCTAAGTACAAACGCGCTATTCTCAACTAATAAAACTCGACGACTTTGCACAGCGTAGTTAACAACAACGCAAAAAAATCTACAGCAAAGTGCTTCAAATTACTTATTAAGAACTTACAACACTTACAGTATAGCCTAGACTTTAACTTTCGTACTAACGAGTTTTTACACAACAAGCTCATTACTGCTTATTAACAGCACGAAGCTTGCAAATACGCTTGCTACAAGCTTGCAGCTACTGTTGCAAAGCTAATTAACGACTTACGGTTTTCTATTACAACGTATAAAGCAATTTAAAGTGCTACAAATTTAACAGCGTTCTTTACTGACCGTCGCTACTACTAAAACAGCTACAAGCACTGCAACAGCCGTTACAGCAACAGCCAAAAACCACTTTACTAAAAAAAGCGCTGTTTCGTATACAAAAAAAAAAACTGTCGATTATACAAACACACTTTTAAAAAGCGTAAAAAATCAAAAGCTCGATTCAAAACTCGCAACTAAAACCGGTTTAACACAAAAAGCCGAAACTTCAACTAGCGCTTTAACAACAGCCTGAAACAGTATATTTTGACTTTTAAAAGCGACAACAATAATAGTAATTTAAAACGCATCAATAAAGTTTTTAATGCTTTAACAACTAAACCAGATCTTGATTTTAAACTAGCTTTTAATAACGAAACACTTGAACTTTAAACTAACTATTTTGCAAACAACATTACCGACGAAAAAGCAAACTTAATAATTGCAACTTTGAACAGTCGAACCTTAACTCACTTCGTTACAGCTACGAATACTACAATCTTTTTTTGCAACAGATTTACCGGCATTACAAACACTAACAACTTTACAAACGTTTACAATATAAACGTTCACAACACAAACGCTTACAACACTAACAGCTTATTTCGCTACACTTCTGCTTATTTTTACAGTATCGTTATTGACACAAGCGCTTCGAAATACTCGACTGCCGGCTACGGCCAATTTTAAGCTTTACAACGACAAAACGCAGATTTCACTCTTGACTATTCTACTAAAAGCATAGTTACTGTCTAGTTCGGCATCGGCTTTACAAAGTTTATCGAGTTAGCAATAGTCAAAACTCCGATCGGCCAAATAAAGTTTCATATAGTCGAAACTAATACACTATTCCTTTTTAGCTTAGCGGACATAAACTTTCTTTAAGTTTATTTAAACAACCTAAAAAACGTACTAGTTACGCCGAAAAGCAACGTACTAGTTATACGCCGATTTAGCTACTTTTTTCTACTCTAAAACACTTCGCTAAAATCATTTGTTACAAAATCTTTCAACAACAACTTTTGTTACTTAACAAATGTCGAATTGCAACGCTTCTACCGCCGATTTAGCTATTTTTCAGTTAAACGACTACAAACAATTTTAAACCGAGCAAATATCGAAACTGACAAGCTTATTCTAAACTACTTAACGAAATTCTGTGCATACTGTCAAAAACACGAAAAATCACTAAACAAATTCAAGTTTACACTTTAAAACAACGTTAGTTTTAACTATTGTATCACAGTCGACATTATATACATCAACAGAAAACTTTTGCTTTATATTGTAAACTAAACAACTCGGTACTAAGCAAAAAAATAGTTACAAAATATTAGTGCTAAATACACATAAAACGCACTACAGGCATATTAAATCGACACGTACTTAAAACTTTCTAACTTTATTGCAACCGACGCTAGCAAAAACTTTATTAGCAAAAAATTCAAAAAATATGCCGGTATTATAAACATCAAAATCAAAACCGCTCTAGTAAAAGCTCACAATTCAGTCGAATTAGTAAAACGATATTACGGCTTTTTACGACGAGCTTATTAAATTATTACAACTGAAATCCGTAACATCGACAAAACTATAGCGTTACAAATAGCATTTAAAACTTTAAACGACTCGGTCGGCCTTAAAAGCTTTATTTCAACTTTGTTAATTTACAGAGCTTACTTTCGGATCACTAAAACTAACGCACTATCTTTAACCGTTTAGCAACGAGCAAACGCTTTACGGAAAACTATAGCGGAAATCACAAAACTTAAAGCTACACGACAAATTTACAAAGCTTTAAATATACAAAACGAGCTAAGCGTTGAACTAATTTATAACTTTCTTTTAAACTCTTTAGTTTTAGTATAGCGAAAAAGCAATACCGGCTAACTCGGTTTTTGGTCAGGACTTTTTACACTGATTTCGCTTAAAAGTAAAACTTGTATAGTTAATTTACTTTATAGCTTTACTAAGTTCCGAACAATAACAGTTAAACTTTACTATTAAAACAATACTAATAACACCGACTTTATCGAAAACACTACTGCACACCAACTATCTGCACAACAAGCTTTTATTAAGCGTAGCAAAAGCAAACTTCGCAAATATCTTTTTTAGACTTTACAGCTTTTATACAAAAAAATTCTGAACTATTTACAACTTCTCGACAATCCGAAATCGCCGGACTTTTAAAAAAAAGCGTATTCGAAGTTGTTGACCGTTCCGTAATTCCGCAAAAAACTAGAATTTTCAACTCAAAATTTGTTAATAAAATCAAAAATAAAAAAACTAACAAAGCTTTTAAGAAATCACGCTTCGTTGTACAAGTTTACAACGACTTAGAAAAAAGTCTTGTACTAACACAATTACCGACTATTCAGCGTGTTAGTTAACGTTTTATTTTTTGCTTTGCCGTAATATCTTTAAACACGGAAACCAAAATATATTCGCGTAATATTTCACAAGTTTACGTCTAGTTTACTACAAAGCTTAACCGAAACTTCTTTATTTCGCCACTAATTAAACTTGCAAATCAGCTCGGAATCTTTAAAGAATCTATACTAAAAGTCGTAAAACTTTTGTATAAAGTCTTTAAAGCTAAAAACCACTAGTTTAAAACTTACTACTTTTACTACTTAAAAGAACTAAGCATAAAACAATCCACGTACAACTTTTGCTTCTTGTACCGCAACCAACTTTTCAGCTTAGTTAGCCTACAAACTAATAACACATTGTTTCTCGAAAACGAAAAGTTCGCAACATTAAAGCAAAGCAACCTAAAAAAAGCCCAGTTTCTAGCTAAAAACCGAGAAGTTTTAACCACCGAACAACTAATCAAATTTAATAAAAGCTTAATACAGCTTAATCAACACAATATTATTTTCAGTCAGGAACTTCAATGTAAAAACTTAAATCTAGTTAACAAAACCTTTACAACAACAACTAGCTTTAAAAGCAATACTCGTAACAACTTGAACTTAAAAAAACAATACATTGTTTAGCGAGCTAAAAAAGCCTACATTGCTTTAATGTGCCAATTAAAAGCTTTTTTTAACTTTGCTTTTGCTGCTCAAACAACTAACTCTAACAACAACGACGTTAAAGACATCAACAAACGCTTACAATAGCAAATCGACAACTTAACTAAAAGCTTAAAGTTCGTGCAACTAAAAAAAAGCACTCTGAAGCTATTAGTGTTTACGGACGCCTTTTTTGCCAACAACAAAAATTTCTTTTCACAAATCGGATACGTTATTGTACTAACCGACGGCAACAACCGTGCCAATATTGTTTATTGGTTTTCAGTCAAATGCAAAAAAGTCACAAAAAGCGTACTAGCTTCAAAGCTATACGCTATAGCCCACGGATTCGATATCGGTGCTTCGATCAAAGCAACGATTAACACAATTCTTCAAATCAACTTTCTTTTAGTTCTTTGCACTAATTCTAAATCTTTGTTCGACTGTCTAGTAAAACTCGGCACTACGCAAAAAAAACGTCTTATAATTAACGTTTTTTGCTTTCGGCAATTATACGAACGAAAAGAAATCGCAGAAATCAAATAAATTAGTGGCAACAGCAACCCCGCGGACGCCCTTACAAAAAAAAACTCTTCTACGGCCCTGAAACGCTTTATTGATACAAATACGATTCTTTTGCAAACTATAAAATAAGTAAAACGGCCCGAAAAAAGTAATACAAGCTTGTAAAGTGATTTTAAGTGCTTAATTCAACTTTTAAAGTCGTTCCAGTATTAGTACAATTAACTAGAAAAGTCATGTAGTCACGCACTCGAACGAAAGGTGTCGTTCACGTGACCCGGAACGGGGTTATATAATTCGTAGTTTCACCGTAGTTAGAACTTAACACTCAATCAATCACTCACTCAAGAATACAATAGCACTCACGTCAGGAACGTGGTGGTGCCCCGTATTTAGAGTGAACCCACACACAGCAACTTGTTGGCAGAAAAAAAAATCACGATCTTTTTCCTTCTTTCCGGCAATAGGCCCTCGCTAGATCAATGAAATCAACGAATACTAGAATCACCACCGCAAGAGCGTAGTCAATAGCTACTACGCCTTTTGCATGGTGATAGGTATTCCGACAACTATTGACTCTCGGGGTCAATCGCCATAAAACACCGCGGCTTGGCAGCCTATGGCGTAGACTGGATATCATTTGGCGACTACACTTAATAAAGATTAGTTGGAAGCTGGGCGGTACTGTACAGTAAAAGGCGAATTGAGTGTCGCGAAATTTTAGTTAATTGTTTTAAGCGGGCTCCACTTTCGGATCTCGTCCCTGCTCAGTTTGTACCTCAATGTACCGATGTCCGTTCTTCCTCTTTTTTTCACTCCCGCTAGAGTCAGCACTTTCGTGTTAGCCACCATCATGGCGCCGCAACTGGATGCCACACAGCATATTTTGATCAAAACATTGCTAAAGGAAGGATTTAATATCTTTGCGTTACCTGAGGGAGATAAATGTCCGCCTAAGGATCGTCTGTGGCCGTTGTATCACAATCTAGAAGTCTGGCTCTGAATTGAATCCTCTACAACCAACCAATCGACTCAGAGCTGGTAAGTCATGGCATGCGAAGACGACGTTTCTAGCGACCTACTTACGATGACACAGGATTGGACAGCCAGTCGCACAGTGCCAGTGTGCTCTCATTGGCAAGCAATGATCTGCGAAGTTCTAACAACTTATGATAACATAGATTGGACGACCAGTTAACCGCAGTAGTAGAAGCCTCCCCCGACGCCCAGTTTTCTGCCTGAATTTGAGCTTCAGGATATTCACCAGGGTTTAGAGTAAATATAGAATCATATCCAACGCTCTGGAGAGAAGTGCGACCTATTTATTCCAATGCATAAACTTCTCATCGTAACTCGACCGTGCTCACATCTAGCCTCGCATGTGCCTGTTCACCAAGTTGAAGTGCCTCGTTCAGAAGCTTTCTAATCATTTCTTTGCCTTCTTCTTTGAGGGATGGATACTCATATAGCTTTTCAAGCAATATTTGGGGCACAAATGGACCACAATGGTTGCATCCATCCTTCATCGCGTCGACCGTTTCGCCGTCCATGATGCCGTCGATGTAACATTCTCCGATTAGATTGTACAGGTTATCCGTAGCATCATCAGAGAGAAAGGTTCTCAGAACGAATGGCATACTTGCGCCGCCAAAGACACATATTTTGTCGCCAGCTCGCATCTCAACCGGGCCAAGTCCCAGGTGGCCTTGCGTTGTGACGAAGAGAGTTCTATTCAACGTGACCGTTTCAGCAATTTGCGAAAAGGTGTCAGGGCCAGTATTTTCGGCCATCGCCGAAAATGCATCGTACCACGCACCATTATCTTGTTCCAGAAGTAAACGTAAAAATGCTGCAAATGACTGCAAATTTGCTCTTTTGCTCGTGTCGCGTCTGGCTTGTGAATCTCTTCCTGCGGTAAGAACGCGGGCAAAGACTTCCAGAGCCTGAGAAGAGATTAGTTCATCCGAACGAGCAGCTTCTTTACAGACGAACGCCCCTGACTGAATTAGAGAAAGAATAGATCGACTCGTAGGTAGCTTTTTCGATAAGACGTCATTTTCGATCACAGGAAGCACCAATACGTCCCCTCGCCACATGACTGTTGAAACCAAGATGCCTTTAACAGCGAGGTGCGTTGAGCTCGTGGATACCGGTCGCTGGAATGCAAGGCCTCGGGCTGCATCAAATCTTTCATCCACTGCCCATAGGTCAAGTAAGGACCTTGATTTCCCAGTCCATACGGGAATCCAGGAGGCTCCAGCCTGAATTCCCCCTCCCCAGCTATACTTGGTTGAAATGGTTGGTTCAGTGCCTGCATCTGACAGAAAGTCCAAAGGAGCTTTCTCTGAACGCATCAAGAGATCAGCAACGTTCATGAGCAGCTGTTCCTTTGTCAGTGAATAATTGACTTTGAGATGTCGCAACACGTCGACCCGTTCGGCGAGACCACGAAGAGCGTATATGGTGTCCAAAGGACTGCTATTCACGAAAGAAGACGTGAGACGCAACAATGTAAGCAAGTCGATTCCAAGGGGAGGCATGTTGCACCCTCGGGATAATCTAAACATGAAATAGGCGTTCATGGTGTGTTGGATGACCATCGACGAAGAGTAAGCGCTTCTACTTATTAGGTGACTGTATTGTGTTCTCAAGAGTGCTGCAGCCAGCCCAATCCAGGCCCATGATATTGTGAAATACCCGATGAGTAGATCGGCCGACTTAGCAAGGACAACTTCTTGTATTACCCATCGTCGATGAAACCAATCGTAACCGAAGACTTCGTGAAGAGCTTGCATTTGTTTATTTTCCGATATATTCTCTAGCGAGGCCGCAGTCGGTTTGCGAAAATGGGTCTTTCCCGTTTTTGGATCAAATAATGAGAAGTTGGCCGGTTTCCGTGGGTCCCAAGAATTGACAATCTGACAGATCCGACTGAGTCCCTTCTCTGCATTTCCATCATTTCCGACCCATATCAAAGTCTTCAACGCATTACTGTAGATTGAGTCCATGATTGACACTTGCTGTGATCGCTCCTCTTCATTATTTTGGTTGATACACAGCGCATCAACCCATATCACTCGTCGTAGTCTTGGATGTCGTATATGGTGCAGTGCCTCGCCCAAATTCGGAGAAATTTGGACTTGAAATCCGTTACAAATGAGTTTCCCGAACTTCGAGGCATCCTTTTTCCAGAAAGTCCACCAGTCACGGATGTCGAGGTGCTTTCTCCAGCAATATGATAGAGCTTCGTACCGAGATCTTGCTAATTCAAGCTCCATCTGCAACAGTTGGCATTGCAAAACGTCGGTTGCGGAGCCAGGCTCGATGACAAGTAAACGGAGCCAATTTTTGGATGGTAATTGCTTATACAACTCAGCAGGGGCCTCGGATTTCGAACAGATATCCTGAATCCAATTGTGCATATCTTCCTGAGATTTTATACGATTTGACTGAATGATCTTAGGCTTAGGAGGGACTGTTACTTCAATTTGAATATCCTTTTGTGAACTTGTTGTCCCGGTGGCAAGATGTCCATGTTGTTTCGCAAACATAATAACTGCCATTACTCATTAGGTCCTGCTACTGTTCCCAAAATGTAATTTGTGGAGTCTTACTATCAGAAGGTGTTGTCAATGCCTTGCCATAAAGCTTCACGTTATTTTGTTTATTGTAGCGAGATCCAGCCGTAATTCCGGCTTTTATTATATCCGCTATATTGTGTAATCGATAAGCACAAACTGCACAGAAACATATCAAGGTTAAACTGACTGAGCTCACTCGAATCCAGGTAGTCCCATATCTTGCTGATACTCTTTCGACGACGTTCGGTTAAAGGCTCGCCTCGACTCTGATACTGTGACTCGAGAAGTTGAGATACCGCTTGGATTGAGACAGTTGTCTTTGCATGATTATTAACCGTCTCGGATCGTCTGAAAATCTCTTCCCGATGAGACAATAGAGGTATGCGCATGGCATATAGTTTAATCTCCGGTCCTTCGATTCGGGCAATGACACCGGTTGAGTAGATGGGAGGCAGAGCATGCAGGCGGTGCCTTAGCCTGAAAAGGTGTGGCTAGTTAAACCAATGTTAGAATAAGTATCTGGGGGAAACATATATTCAATATATATTCAACATATTCGAAATAGGTGTAGGCTACAAGTTTGAGGAGGTTAGGCACCGAGTTTCTGCCTAAAACATTTGATTATATAAGCAATTTCTTGAAACTCGGGCAGAAGTCTTCAATTCATGTGCAACGCCCAGGGCAAGCAAATGCAAGGTTTAAATATTGCTAGCTATAATACGTTAGTGCTAGTTCAACGGTTTTTTTTTATAAAGAACGAAAGCACGAGGCATACCGAAAGAGCTATGCCGATGAATAGAAGCTTTTTGTTCAAAAATTACAGCATCGATCCAAGTCAACGGCTAGACTTCCGAAAAGCGAAAACTGCCACAGGCAGGCTTACTACAAGGCTCACCTTTGTCCCTAATCCTATTTCTCTTCTTCAATGCAGACCAAGTTTAGCGACGGATTAGCCGCCCGGCGCTAATAAATCGTGCGTGTGTGTGTGTACAGTAGACCGAGGCAAATCGCCAATTCTGCTTTCGCACTGTTAGCCATGGTACTTCGACTGGGCCGGAGTGCACAGCCACAGGGGTCGCAAGTGGAGCCCGCCTAAAAGACTTAACTAAAAATTTAGCGACACTCAATTCGCCTTTTACTGTATCTTCGCTTACTTACTGCTGATACTAAGGAATAAGTCACGATTGGCATTCAGGTGTGCAGCTTGGCGGCAGGTTTGGACAGCCTAATGGGGCCTGGTGGGCGGCCGACAAATTAGCCGAGGTAATAGTTGCAGCTTAAGGCCTTTTATCCCGCGTGATGAGCCAGTAAAGTGACAAATTGAGTTCAGCCGCAGGACCAGCGATGAGATATCAATGGGACCCCTCCAGAACCCGCGAGGTAGCCGCAGAGATAGAAGGATAACAGGTCTGAACGTGGCCCCCACACTACGCTTATTGGGTCATGATGCACTCTGATTGATGTACAACGATACCACTATTTTCGCAAGACTGCCATTCAGCTGAGTGGGCAAGCTAAGTTAGCAAGATGCGCAGCCGCAAAATCATCATGTCAGTGGTAGTCAGCTGCACGTTTCTTTATCTATGTACCTGTTTTGAAGTCACAAGCATTCACCAATTCCTTTATGTGAATAGATGCCATCTTAGTGCGTTAGTTATGCGTAGATCTACAAAGATGATCTACTTCACGGAGAATTGCTACTCTAGCACGCAGCCAGAGCTCGCATATGATAATTAGTAACATAACTGAAAATACTGATGTGGGTTGGGCATATCATAACATTGGCCTTCTTCCTCTGATCAAGGCAAGCTTGAGAAGGCTGAGCAGATGCACCAGCAAACACTGGAAGGGTACGAGTGTTTGGACAAATGCATGGTTCGCGTCAAGGGCAAACAGATATGCAATCAAGAAACCAATGATATGGCTTGAAACACTTGCTTCTCATGTGACTTATTGTGGCTTAATTTATATCTAGTCTTCTCTAAACCTAGCCTTCAGGCTTAGTAAAGCTACTTTGGACCCATTGCCTACGATGCCTGTGCCGCCCGTAGCTCATCGAATCGCAAAACGGCACCGAGGAGTACCTGTGCCCCAGTAGCGCACTCTTCGGGAGAGCTATATTCTGTGGGGTTGTGACTGATACCATCCTTACAAGGAATGAACACCATAGCGGTTGGGCATCTTTTTGAGGTATAAACACTGGTGAATATTAGAATAGTGAATGCGGAATTTGAGAGTCAGCTATGAGAATTACACACCTGTCATGACCAGCCCCACTTATCATGCCCTCTTTCAAGAAATCCTCAGCTGCCACACTGGCTTCTGCTGCGGCGTCCTTTGCACTGTCCGAGAGGCACTGGATGCAGGTCTCATTGAAGGTAGTTGCCGTCGATGTAGAGTCCAACTGCCACTCTATGGAGCAGCCTCTCCCCTTGACACCCGTCCTCGTCGTTCCTGGCAAAAGCTCATCCTTAGCAATGATCTCAAAGTCCTCTTTAAGCTTATTCTCCAGCCGTTCCAGCTGAGAATCCGAGCCTGATCGGATGTCTAATGAGAATTTGACCTCCCCAGGGACCGTGTTAGTGCTCCCTGGCTTGAGTGTTAGAACACCTGTGGATGCCAACGACTCGAACTCGCTTGCGAGGACGTGGGAGTGGGATATCATTCTCGCAGCAGTGAGCAAAGCATCTGAACGATGTGGGAAAGTTGTCGCCCCAGTATGGCAATCGCGTCCACGGACGGTGATTGTATGCCATCGGTAAGCCTGTACACCCTTGACAATGCCAATCTTCTTGTTCTCAGCCTCTAGTATAGGGCCTTGTTCTTGGAGGAGGTCAGTCAAATTCTTCGATTGACATACGGTTCTGCAGGGAATATACCAATATGGAGTTCAAAGTGTGCTGCAAAAGGTGTGTTCTTATAACTTGCTGGGATATCACCTAGGTATCCGATCCTCTGGAGCTCATCTTTCATGGTAGCGAAACCCCCACCAACTTCTTTAAGGTTATGAGCCTTTTCGATAGGAATCGAGCCAGCCCACACTCCAGATGACACCATAGATGTTGGGAACCTAGCACCTTCTTCGCTGAGCAATTTCGTTAGCGAGGTATCTCGATAGGCAGGATGCTCTCTTACTTGGTCCAGTTGACCACTCCAATGGGGAAGGCTGTCTCAACCTTGTTATCCTCAAGGACCTTTAAGATCTCCAAGCCAGCCAAAACCCCAAGTATACCGTCATATCGTCCCCCATTAGGTTGTGTATCCAGATGACTACCTATGAAGGTTGCCGGCCCATTGTTGCGTCCGGGACGGACGGCGAAAATGTTGCCCATGGCATCAATGTGCACGTTGCAACTCAATGATTTTGCGACCTCAACGAACCAGTCTCGAACAAGCTTGTCCTCAGAAGAGAGGGACAATCTTGCCATTCCCGTCTCAGTGGATGCGCTGTAAAGCGAATAAGTATATATGCATCTCTATCTCTCTAAGGATACATTGCCTACCTTCCCCAAACTTCACCTTTCCCCCATTGTGCAGTACTATGAATGTCTTTCATGAGACGCCCGCCATCGATTCTCAAATTTTGATGAGCTTTATTAGACATCATTCTTGCTGTGGATTGATAGTTAAGCCGGCGAGGGCAAAGTTTCGTGGTTTGGAAAAGAGTTCGGAGCATAGTACGATAATACTCGGTAAGAAACAAAGCAGTATAAAACCTTTCTGCAAAGAACTGGTCTCACTGAGATGATAGGCCGTAGGTGCTATTCTACAGTGTAAATATCGTATGCGATGATGAGACAGCGGATGTTGGGCGACGTACAGGATGAAAACTTTTCACTCCGGCGCCCATATTCATGCTGACCTTCATTCTCTTTGGGATGCTTTCATATGCTCCCACGAAGCTCTGCACCCTTTCGCAATTTGCCCTAGATGATAAGGGTGGGCTGCAAAACTCGGAGTTGGGAATTGCCTTTGAGCAGGGATCAACACTAGTTAGTCCCTTTGGTGGATCGGCCGCGCCCTCTCGGAACATCAACAACGCCTTCTCGAGACATCGCCACGCCTTTCCAGAACATCACAAAAACCTTCCAAAGTCGGCTCGCGTGCTCTTGGAGTAGGTTAGTGTAGAATCAAAATCCGCCAGTAAGTACAACACAGACAGCTGATACGGGATTGCATTACAAGCTTGAAGCATTGGCCGAGAACGGAGGCACATATCATCATAGTGCGGGCTGGCTGTCATGAATTGAAACAGATGCGTCTCAGAATCGGGGCTCAAGCTGATCCATTGCGTGATAGGGGCGTGAATAAATAAGGTTCATGGTCTAATGTACCATAGGGCTGCTTTCAATCTGTAGGAGATTCTCGGTCTTCGAGAAGGCAAGGAAGCAAGGCAAAAAATTTCTAGGGACGTTTATATTTGAATCTGCCACCTTCGATTCGCACTGTTATGCACCTAGTATTTCTAAGTGTTTTAATTCTGTTATAGTCAGGTCCGCGCAATTGTTACAACGAACCATCAAGAACAAGATGTCACAGCCAAACGTTCACGCTGATGCCAGACGGGACATTTATTATAACCCCCAAGCACTCTCCTGGACATCCACCAGTTCAGGAGCCAATTTCGAAGAAATTATGACCTTTCACCGTAAGATACCTGGGTTCTCGCCTACCAAGCTCATTTCATTGGATGATGTTGCTCGACAGATTGGAGTTAAAGCTGTTTACCTGAAGGATGAGACGAGCAGGTGCGAATTGCCATCGTTCAAGATCCTGGGGGCGTCCTGGGCAGCTTTCAGAGCCATTGCAGAGCGGAACAGTTTACCGTTAGATGTCAGCTTTGAAGAACTTGCAAAGGCAGCGCAAGCAACGAATACGAAATTGTTTGCTGGTACAGATGGTAACCATGGCAGAGCGGTTGCTCGGTTTGCTCGCATTTTGGGTCTTGCCTCTGAAATTTTCGTTCCGGTCTACCTAGACTTATCAGCTGTCAACAACATAAAGTCTGAAGGGGCTAATGTGGTGTTTGTGGAAGGGGATTATGACCAAGCAGTGCAGGAAGCCAGGAATACGGCTGAAAAAACAGAGGGAGCCTTCTGGATTCAGGATACGGCGTTCAAAGACTATGAGAGTATTCCACAGGTAAGTGTAGAGGATCACCTAAATACATTGATCTGACCATCCTTTTTCAGTGGATCATAGACGGTTATGGTACCATGCTCCTTGAGACGGAGCAGCAGCTCCATGGTGTGACACCGGACCTTGTTGTGGTCCCTGTCGGTGTCGGTTCCTTTGCGCAAGCGGTGACGAGTCATAGCAAATCCAGTGGACGTTCAACGCGGGTGGTAACGGTTGAGCCTGACGCAGCGCCATGCTTGTGGAACAGTCTCCAGACTCAAAATTTCGGGCCCATTTCGACGAGTAAGACGATTATGACGGGAATGAGCTGTGGTACAGTATCATCAATCTCCTGGCCTATCCTCCAAGCTGGTGTTGACGTGGCTCTCACGATTTCGGACTGGGAAGCTCATAAAGCTGTACAGTACCTTTCTTCGGTTGGCGTATCTGCTGGGCCATGCGGTGCAGCAACCCTAGCTGCCCTACAGTATATCGGTCACAATAGCCCAGCTTCCGTGGGGTTATCGGAGGATTCTATAGTCGTTATCTTTTGTACTGAGGGGGCAAGACCCTACAATACGCCTAGAGATGTGTCCATCGACGATCCTGTCAAGCTTACCCAAGCTCTAGTCCAGATCGACTCGTCCAATCCAAGTCTGTCGAGAGGCGGCGCTGGAGAAACTGCTATTGCTGATTATATAAGCGAATGGCTCAACCACCGTGATATTGAGGTGCACAGATTAGAGAAGGGGCCTGGGTGCCCATCGATCGTTGGAAGGGTGAAAGGCCAGGGGGGAGGGAAATCATTGCTTTTCAACGGCCACATCGACACCGTTACAACTGCTGGATATACGGGCGACGCTCTAGCCGGGGAAGTGAGAGATGGTTCTGTATTTGGTCAAGGTGCATTTGATATGAAAGCAAGGGTCGCAGCGTCACTCCTTTCATTGTCTCAAGCCAGAAAAGCCGCAGACGCCAATGAGGAGTATCTCAGTGCTGGGACCGAGAAGGTTTTGGATGCTGAATGGACAGCGGATGCAGCTATCATCAGCGAGCCAACGCCCCTCGAGGCGATAGTCGCACATAAGGGCTTCGTATGGTTTGAAGTTGAGATACTAGGCTCAGCCGCCCATGGATCCCGGCCGGATCTTGGGCTAGACGCAATTTGCAAAGCAGGCCATTTTTTGGTCGAGTTGGATAAATACAGTCAGGGTATTCTAAACGGGCCACAGCATCCTTCGCTAGGCACAGGCTCCATTCACGCGTCTCTCATCCAAGGAGGCGCAGACCCCTCGTCATATCCAGCATCGTGCACAACTACCATTGAATGGCGTACCGTGCCAGGAGAAACGACGTCTTATGTCGAGGATGAGATACGAACCATACTCGAACGGATCCGAAGTCGCGTTCCTGACTTCAAGTACCACCTTCGTATGGGCATGTCAAGGCCACCATATGAAGTTGACAAATCCAACCCCTTCGTGATCGGGACTTTAAATAACATTGAGACAGCAATAGGTCGCCCAGTAATAGTATGATTAGAGAGATTCTAGACGGACAGCGCTGTATTGTTAGAGAAATGAGTCCCGGCTCTACTTTTCGGTGTTGATGGTGGTTCTCATGCTACTGTGGGATAGACCGCGGTAGATTCTATTAACAAAGTGGCAGATGCCCTACGTCTAATAATGCTTGAATTTTGAAAATATGTACTAGAAGGCTGCTCACGGACAGTTTCAATGCGTTATGCTCTGGGAAGATTGATTGAGACAATGACGCCTAAATCGCAAATAGATTCAAGTTTTCATCCAACTTTCTGCTGTTTTACAATATTGGGATGGGTAGCATTTGTTAGTAACCTTTGACTCTCTTCATCAAAGCCATGATCCCCACTCCACTCAGACATCCGAGCTCCCCGCTGGAAATGTGAAGCCAGGTGTGCAGAACGCTGTTTCCAGGCACTGAACCACGTACCGCAGAATCCACAACGGGATCGAAAATTCATATTTTCTACCTTCCAAGAGTCGAGAATCCAATCGAGAGAACTCGGACTCTGACAACCATGGTATTTCCTCAGATGTTGGCGTAGATGATCTTTTCTCGTGAACGTCCTTCCCTCTGGGGGACGCTCTAGACATGCTTCGGCGTCGTGGGTAGCAAGGTGCTCAGCAGTAGGGGAGCTTTCTTGACAGAACATGCAGACTAGCGAGTTTCCATTTATAGGCAAAGGCACAAGGAGGCTGTCAGGCGAACAGATCCAGCGCTCCATCGGCAAGTGGATAGACTGCTCATGCCTCTGCCAATCATACCTCAGGCTGAAGGATTCGGAGCAGAATGTACATTCGTAAACGCAACCGTTATCTTCCGTAGCGTTGATCTTGGTCTTCGGGCGAGCAGACCTCCTGCGGGCTCTTTGTTTGCGTTTCTTGAATGAGTAATGAGATGCCTCACTCCACGCAGACATCGATGAATTGTTGGAGTTGTCGGAAGAGTCTGTCCCAAAGCTTTTAACAGAAGATGTAGCAGGCCCAGATGCTCCAGAATATGGCAAGATATAGCTCCCGTATTCTAACCCCTGAGAATTTGCCAGTGGGAGGCTGCCAGCGGCTTTTGCCACCATGGATGACTGCGCTGGCTCGCTCTCAGGAGGAGAGTTTGCCCAGCGTTCCATAGGATTCATTGCAAGAAGCCGGCCGTCGGTATCAGACAGTTGTCTATTTCGTATTATGGGTAATGGAGGCATTGTCACTGTAATTCCCTTCTGGCGCCTCCTCGCATTCGCAAACCAGTTACTGATCTGGACCTTCGTGAGACCACTTTGAAGTTCTAAGAGAAGTTTCTCTTCATGAGAGGGGAATGGATCATCTTGGTGAGCTGACAACCAATCTTTCAAAGGTCTAATCGATCTCCTCGAAATTTGTTTGCGTGTATTTGCAGGTTCGCCAGTCCCTCCCCAGCCTGCGATGCGCTCACCACTCTCTTCTATTACCCCGTGGAGCTGACCCATTACTGGAATGGTTGTTTCGAACTCCGACGGTAATCGCTTCGACCCTTGCGCCATACTGCATTCTCTAAACAGCGCCACGCAACTTGCACAAGATGTTACAGGGTTTGGGTTCACTGGATCTGTTCGTAGAACCAGACATTGAAGGCGGTGTTGTAGACAATACAAGCAAGGGGACGACGGTATGTAAGCCCCTTCTATCCACTGACTGAAGTTCCCCAAATCTTGATTTATATGCGGTAGCATGTTTTGGTCAATGCGTCGGTCGATATGTTCCACTTCGTCAGCAAGATGGGTCAGGGGTTGAAAGAGGTCAGCATGTCTGGCAGCAATGTCGCTCGAAGCAAAGGAGTTGAGCTCGAGAAAATCTGGGCTAAGGTCAAGATCGCTTGGATAGGTCAAGAGGACAGGATTTTCATGCCAGCATGGGAGGTCGGTGTAGCTCTGAGAAGGTGTATCTTCGTTCTCTGCCGCGGGGTGCAGTTGGAAAGGTTGATGTGACGAATGTTTGTCAGCAACAGAAAGAGACCGTTCTATTCTAGGAGGAGAGGCAGGTTCTGTAATTGAATGGAAAGTGTCAAACTGCATCTCACCCTCAACCCAGAAATGTCTGGATCTGGACATCTCGATGCATCAGCTTCACTGATGATGAATGAGCATTGGATTGACGAATCATCAAAGGGATCGCCAAGAGGAGAGGCCGGAAATACAAATATCCGACGCCGTCCCTACTGTGATTAGTGGAGTAATATCGGGCCCATAATTCGAATTTTCTTTCGTACTTGTGAGTTGGGCACGAGGACATATCCTGGGTCTTTGCTTACTAAAATTTTAATTATATGTTGCGCCTCTAAAGGAAAACAACTAATGCTATATAAGAATGGAAACAACAATATATTCAACTAATAACTCCCAACTTTAAACTCTTCCCTTATTGAAGTGAGAGACTTTTATTTTAAGTCCTGAGCACCAAGCGAGTGTTATATACACTATTCTAGAATGAGACCAACATATTTTTGTATGATTGTCACGTGCTCAACCACGTGATACATAAACATGGCCCTTAACTGTCAAGATTATTGTATTGCAGCGGAGAAAGTAATAGCGTAATTGGTCGCAGCGCATTGTATTCATTGATTGCACGTTGTACGTTGTAGACCTGCAAGGATGTTCTGGATCCTTGGCATGCTTATGTAAGCCGATTCCTGACATCAACAGCCCTTTACATATCTCATTACTCCCAGATATATACATCCATTGTACTTGCTGACTCATCTGATGGGATTATAAGTGCCGAAAACTGCCTCTGGATCCCACTTCATTGCAATCAGTCCGTTCAGATGGAAGTGGGTCATGTTTGTTTTCTTTGGGATTGGGCAGTGGTTGCCAAAGAGGATTGTGGAGGCGGAGGATAGAGTCGAGAATGGGTTGGGGGTGAAGGATTGGGAGAATTCTGATATGGGGAAGAGCTTTTGAGTGAAAGAGGGTATGGCTCCCCGAGGACAATACTTAGGGTACGATCTTGGACAATGATCTGGGCTGCGATCGATAAATCGCAAAAAGCTTTAGAGGATATGATGGTGGTTTGCTGTAGCCTCTAAGAGTGCTCTCCTCGGCTATCATCGCTACGGTCACCTTTACCAGGTACGCATCTTGTGCCTAAGGTACCGCGCTGAAGTTGGCATCTCTCAGACAAATCTTCGCTTTCGCTCCTCCCTGGTCATGTATGAGTCCAACTGATGGATCTTGCTCGAATCAACACCATTTGCGCCTACTTGAGGCGCTGTGCCAGGGTTACCGACCAGCTCTAAGTTTGCGTTTCCGATCACTTCCATCGCCCTTATTTCTGCTATTGGTTGGTAGCGCATGTTTGCCTGCTAAAGATTACAAACTGTACACTATAAGCATACCAAGCGGTTGCGCATCTACAGAGGTATTTGACAGATAGTCTGTCTTAAAGTTATGCATTAGACCCTGAGAAGTGTTGACACCAACTTCCGCCATTGCCCCAGCGATCAAGTTAATCAGCAAGGGTGAACTGTGGTGGGAGTCGGCAGTATACCGAATAACGCTTGTGCACTTTTGGCTTTGTTTGATTAGTTCTAATGAAGCGACAGAGTGGAAGTTGGAAATTACCGATTTCTGAAGCTGGTGTTTGTCCAGTTTCTCCAGCCGCTCTAAAGCCTATCATACTGAGCAATACTGCACCCCATCAGTAAAACATCATATGGTGGTGCCGAAGAGTCGAAAACAAAATTGACGGCTGGAACACACTATAACAGGTTGAGTAGCAGGCCAACGGTGGACCAAAATTTGTAGCCGCTCCACTCGACACATATATTGGGCGTCTTTTGTGTTACTGTAGATTGTGTTGCAAATTCTATCGATTCACCGGTTACAGGTTGTGACTAGCTTGGATTTGGTAGCGGCGCTACCTCCTCGCCATTAGGAATACTTGAGGGTTCAATTTGGCATATGATCCCTCCTCGCGAGCCATTGAATCGTAAAAGACTCGAATTCTTAATCATCAGCAATGCCATGGGGGTAATACTCACACGTGCGTCCGCAAGCATGATTGCTAAGCTGATCTACGTACCCAGCCCCTGACTCCAGTTTCCCAATTTTCAGCATCCCTCTTGGCCCAGCTTTTTGAGTAAGCTGTAGGTGCAAGCGCACACCAGCCCACTATTGTTCCTAGAGGCATATAGGGGCAGATGGCAGGGTCCATTAAAATACCTTGGCCGACGTATGCAGGTGATGGGTTCAGTGACCACGGCCATTGATGAGCAAGCGCGACACTAAAAATGGGTAGTCGTCGAATACTCGGCAGGAGGTGACTTAACAGAGTCTATGAATAAGGGATTAACACGGTTGTGCCTAGCTGGTGTGATATTGCAAGAGTGGACTCACGTAGGCTTTAGAAGCGAAAACGCTATGTGACAACGCGAACCTTCTTGGTCCGTATCTGCGGCTTGCGACACTCACTCTGCATCTATGCGGTTTGCCAAAGCTCTCGATTGTTTGTTATGAACACATGATCCGGACGTCTTTGCTCTCTATCTGAAGTCTTGTCTTTGAGTAATAGACCTAACAGAGCGGCCACTAATCCATCTGGAACACGTAATAGATGTGACACGATAAAAAAGCTGCGAAGCAACTGAGCGAATAACGGCCCGAAGTAGCTATTTCCCAAAGGCCATACCAATACTGACACTCAAGCAAAGCTGCCAGCCTCCTCTCCTCTCGAGTTTGTAGATACTGGATGCTAGGAATGACGCCAAAAAGTCCAGCAGTGAGGGGACAGAGTCAACGGCACCAGGCAAAGTAAGAAGAAAAACATTCTCATCAACAGAAAATGGCCGTGAAAGATATATTGATGCGGCTGTGAAGATGCCGAAGCCTAAGAGCGCAGCAGGCACCGACATGCCTATAGACCAGCCTGTCTGTAAGCCAAAGGCCAATCACCAGACCGGCGACCAGTGCTCGGGCTGATATGCCAGAAGATTCCGTCGTGGTGAAACTGATGGGTTGAAGTAGAACAAAAGAGGGTCGATCCAGAGCGAAGTAAGTACTTTGAATTCGGGTGAGGCGCATAATACGGTTCGTGAGCATATCACTATCGTACCAGAATTAAAACAATCAAGACAGGTGGTATCATTCCTCAAGCTTATGCCAAAGCCCAATTGTGTCTGTTTATATGCGCAACCAAGCGCAGATAGAGATTTTGTCTCGCCGGGAATATGTTATGATTTAGCGCGCGTATTGTAGTCCAAGAAAGTGCGCTCGATGACCGATCGTTGCTTGGACAGCGCATTAGCTCACCTATTCATGTGATTTCTAATGTACGCCTTTTAGATTAAAGCGGCAGCCTTCGCTCCCTGCAACTGCTCCCTGCAACTGCTCTTATAGTCTTCAGATAAGCTCCTTCAAACAACCGCCTCCCATTACCAGCGACGGTATTTCGCCTCACGTATTGCTAAACCACTATAGAAAATGCGGCATTCAAGCAAGGGAACCAAACAAAACCACACTTATTCGCTATGGCCAACGCTCGTCAGGCTCGAAACATTTTAGGCGAAATCATTCGGGAATCTTGTCTAGATTTGGGTCGTTACAGGGAGATCTACAAGAAAGTTCATCGCAACCTAGAATTTTCGGAGCAAGAAACACGAATGGCCGCCTTGGTTGGGCAGCATCTGACGGAGCTAGGCTCCACAAAGGTTATTGCTAACATTGGTGGGACCAGCGTGGTAGGGGCCCTCCAAAATGGAAAGGGTCCTGTTGTCCTCGTTCGCTTCGAGCTTGATGCGTTGCCAATGGAGGAACACGCCAGATTGCCTTCCTCCAGATAAAGGACGACTTGCTGCGGAAAGCGTTTAGAGCATATTAGTGAGTTGGATGCTCTTAAATATTGCATAACTTGCTCGGCACTGATAAGATACAGGGAGCAAGCTTGGAGTATCAATCGGCCTATCAGAAGTTGATCTTACTTCAAGCATCGAGGATCTTTATTCTTGGCAATATCTATCTACCAGCAAGAACACATCTTTTCAAAAGAATTTATGCAGGCATTCAATTAGAGCTTATATGGAATCATATCGAGAAGGTAATGTTTTGATTGAAGCTGTATACATCAAGGACGGGCCGCTTGGCTATTTCCTACAAGAGAGTCTCCACAAGACTATCTTATCATGAATCGTTTGCTGTAGTCACTCTTGGAACTAGACACAGTATATGTTACACTGTTATCTGATAGAGCCATCAATCAATGCATCAAAGTTTGGAACCACCAATATCCTCGAAAGAGCCGTGGCGTCCAGCTCCGTCGCTGAACTTTGCTGCACCCCGGACACTTTCTGTAGTGATCACTTTGATACCCTCATCGAACTCGTTCCTCAACGCATCCTCAAACGACGTGGCGTTGTAGGCCGAATAGTAGCAGTTGGTGCGGTCAACGTTCATACACGCCTGCGGGAACGTAAGAAGCTGCCTGGCCAGCTTGGTAGCCTCCTCCAGAGCCTTGCCTTTAGGCACAACTCTGTTTGCGAGGCCCATCTGGAGCGCTTCCTGCGCTGGGACGCCCCTGCCAGTGAGGATCATGTCGAGGGCTCGGCCTAGACCTACAATGGCCTGGAGGCGGACGGTACCACCATCGATGAGCGGCACTCCGAACCGCCGGCAAAATACGCCGAACACGGCGTCTTCTTCGGCAACGCGGATGTCGCCGAGGAGAGAGAGCTCGAGCCCCCCGGCGACTGCGTAGCCTGACACGGCGCTAATGATGGGCTTCTTGATCTGCATCCGCGATGGGCCGATGGGGCCGATGTTCCGGCCATCTACGCGGTGGTTCTCATCGATAATTGGGCCGTTATATCCAGCATCTCCAAGGTCAAACTTAGCAACCTCATGGAGGTCAAAGCCTGCACAAAAAGTGCCATTGGCACCGTAGAACACGCAAACTTTCTGAGAAGGGTCATTCTCAAAGGCCAAGAATGCTTCCGTCAGCTTCTTGCCAGTGGGGCCATCGACTGCGTTTCTCCGATGATGGCGGTTGATTGTGATAGTGGTGATGCCATCCAGAGTTTTGCTGACTTGAACGGCGTTGGGCTCGGAGTCTGCCATGTTTCTAGATATTGTAGTATCTCGGGTTTGGCCAATTTGGATGTGATGTTAAAAACATTGCAAGCGGAGAAACCTCAAGGATCGAATTAAACATAATGCTACCATCTATTATAGATAGCCGAGGTTAAAATGCCACCGCCGTTACCCCGGACGGCCATGCTTGGACTACCAGGACCAATCGGGCTCTGCGCAAACTAGTTCCGGCGGCTCCAGTTACAAAATGTGTTTATTAATTAAAGCCGTATTATGGAGGGGAACATGCTGAAAGCAAGAGCAGCAACAGGATCTAGCACAAAACCTATAGGCGTGATATCGATAGCTGTAGCATACTGGTGAGAGCCCTGGCGAGCCTAAGCTCTATATAATAGATAACTATCAATAGATATAAAGGTGTTATATATTGAAGGGTAAAAGTGTACTGCATTGGTGAAGGTTGTTGTGCTTGCTGTACAGAAGGCAAAAGCTTAGAGGTGTTAACGTAAGCAGAAACATCACGCAAACGACTTACTTGATAGTTGCCGAATAGTGTGTATAGTATGTTTCCGCCCGACTTAAATAAAGAACCCACAAGAAGGTATCAGTAAACTTATGAGCACCATAGCAGTGAAAGAAGTGACTGTTTTATCTCCAAGCATTAACCGAAAGTTCATTGGAAACCTACGAAGAGTTCTTAATATACACACTCTGCTTGAGTCTCAAGTTCTAAACACAGTCTCACACTCAGAAATTCTGTGCCGTATAGGTAAGGTATATTTCCGCAGCTGAATCCATGGTTCCTTTTTTGTTGTATCCATCAAGCCCAATATTCTACAGCCTTTGGTCGACAATAAAGCGAAACGTCGCTTTTGATTGAAATGTCCAGCCCACCCGGCATTGAGGTCGACGCAGGAGTTATCGTCGGTGTTACAGCCAGCTTATTCTCTGTTACTGTGGGCATCGGGTGTACTCCATCGCAAAGAGCGACTCAGTTGACTTTATCGAATTCGCATCGGCTTTGCGTTTGTGGCCGTGTGCGTGTTGAATGGGGTGTTGTTGGTGTTGGTTGCGGGCAACACTGGGTTCTGAACTCATAAAAAGTCACAACGTCAGGCATCTCCTTGAAACCCAGCGTGATCGGGTGTCGTGAGGGATTCGATGGCCATATGGACGACAATAGCCGCGCGAAATTTGAGGTTAACTAGAGTGAAATAGAATGATTAGCCAGTGTAGTATAACTGTCGAAAATGTGACAGGTACATTTTAACGGCGTGAAGTTATCGATCGTCCGTCCGAAGTGGACTAACTTGATGCGGCTTGGATCAGACGGCTGTGATCCCCAGTCTTTCTGCCATCTGCTCCACAGGATCTCCTTCAGCAATTCTGCGGGAATATCCAATGCATCGACGTCTTTAGTATCATAACGCGGTAGGTGCTTTGCCTCGATTCGAACCACACACCTCTCCCCGGCAACAGTGATCAAGGAAATTAATATCGTAGATTTCGGGTCCTTGGTAGAAAGGCCGGCAGAGGACACATGCAATGGAGACGAGGACATGTCGACGCTTAAGGTGGTATTTGAAGGCTAGTGAGCATGATAGTGTCTCTCGAGGAGCCAAAATAGCGTTGCGAACTAACAAGGCCAGCCAATCTTGCCAAGACGCTTGTCCCAGCGCTTCTATCCCTACATCTCCACCTTCCTACTAGGCCGACAGGTCGCTTCAATCCAGCCCCAAATTGGACCACGTTTTCGAGCACGGTTAGGTGAGATCCTACCCTCCATATATGCCCCCTCCCAAGTATCCCACGCCGGGGATTGAGGCGAATGGCGTGCCCCAGCTTGATGGGTTAGGGGATCATTTATAGAACATGCAAAATTTAAGATTGTGGGATAACTTAGAATATCCCCAAGGATTTGGGACAACAGGGATATATCTTCATATCTGTATTAGGCTTTCTGTACCCCAGGAAAGAATACTTAGGCATCCGTATTTGCTCCCCAAAAATAGTAGGAAGGGAGAGTCGGGAACGTAGGAGGTTAGCTTGAGGGAAAGGAATTAGATATCCACTCCGTTGAACTGTTGACGGTGATAGAGATGCCTTTTGCCTCTGCTACATCCACCCTTCCTTTCTCGCACGTGCTTAACAGGCCGGCTTTGGGGAAAGTATCGAGTCTTGGGAGCACCGCTCCCCCCCAGAAAGCATTAAAGGGATAGAAAGTGGAAACCTACCGTAACAGCCTGATTCACAAAACTGTTGTTTAAAAGGTTATCTGGCCTTGTGGGCATTTGCTTATTTCCCTTTGACATGATGGAGAAGTCACAGTCGCTACAGCGCCAAATCACGACTCGAGTGCCTCTATCATCATGCATGGCGGTTTGGAAGTCCACACCGGTAAAACCAAGCACCCTTGAGCAAATCATAGTTTGTGACTTAGAAACGTGGGTTTCACAGACGCTAAATCGCTTGTCCCCACCACAGGCAATAAATAGGCCAATTTTTATATTTGACTGAATTAGGTGTGGTGGCCAAATACTATGTAACGCCACGTTCTAATTGGATCATCTCCTTTGTAAAATTCAAATATTCAATAGGGGTTCTGAGATTTTGAAAGTTCTGCCAAGGCCAATGGTATTTTAAAGGCGCTAGATATTCCAGATTTCAGCTGAATTAGGTGTAGCTCAGGTTGATTGTAGGTAAAATCGAAGTTGAGCCTCAAATGAACATGAAAAAATGTGGCAAATGTTCCCAAAAATCGCCCTACGCGATGTTAAGAGGCGCAGACAATTTGGCGGTTTTGAATTGGGGCACACGTGCCCCTCCAATACGTCTGGTTCCAAGACAAAGCGAAGCACCTTTTTTTGCTCAGATATGCAGCCACACTGAACACTGTGACCATCTTTGGATGAACTGGCTTTTATTCCGACTTGCTCACCACCATGTACGTGGTATAGCTCGCAGCACGCTTGGCCTGGCCCTAGGCTGACACGCGGTTTACTTCGATCAATCCACTACCTCCATCATCATGCGGGTTCATCTCTTTCGTTATCCTTCTTCGCTATTATAATTATGGCAGAACTTTCTCTTGCGGTTAATATTGTTCAGATCATATCCACTTGCACGGCTACTATCAAGACAATCGATCATGTCATCAAGAAATACAAGGAGGCCCCAAAGAAGTTGGAGTCGCTCGCGTCGGAAGTGGACCTGATAAAAGCATTGCTAAATCAGCTTAGCAAAGTGCTCAAGGGAAAATCATCATTTTATTCCGGAAAACTCGAAAAAGATCTGGACCTCAGAGCTGCCATTGATCGGACGCTGACAGGCTGTTGGACCGTATTCTTGTTGCTTCATAAGGAATTGGGAAAGCTGCTCCCCGAGGCTACGAAGGATGTTAACTATATACAAAGACTCGGATTGCTCTTTAATGACGAGATTATTCAGGATTATCGATCACAGATCCGAGGACATGTCCAAGGTCTCGAGTCTGTGCTGAGTTGCCTTCAAGCGTAAGTACAATCTCTGGTATAGTTGGATCATGCTGAGACGTACAAATTTAGACAGACCGTTTCTGAAACCCACGAACTTCTTCGTAAAGCCAGCGAGACCCTCGAACAGATTGCAAGTGCGACACTCAATATCCGCGAGCAGCACAAAGAATACTCTTTCCCGGAGTCGGTGTACGAAGGCTACACTACATTCGAAGAAGACAAACATTTTGACCAGGAACTGCTCAACACGTCTGCTTATAGAGCAGCGTTTCAAATCGCCAGGAAGAACAGTCTCATCGATGGCAGTGCTTCATTTGTTATCGGTTCGTCACAGTCTGCTCGGACTCGGAAACAGCCAAGCAAGGACTTTTTATCAGATCAGCCGCTCGAAGAGCGAAACTCAACCTTGGAAAACATAGAACTGCTAGATACAGAAGGAATTGGAGATCTCATAAAACTTACCGACGATACAGACGACTGGAATCGGAGACACCTTGTGTCGCCTAGTGCTCTGCTCATGGATCGGGAAGGCCTCTCCTGGGATTCTCTGCCGGGGGGAACAGTTCCTCATCTCTTGGACGAAGAGTTTACCAAAACAATAGCAAACAAGGTTGAAAAGCCGACAGAGCTCCTGAGAGAATTAAACCAGTCGATAAATAAAGAGGACCCTATCAAACCACTGTCACAACCTCCCTTGGTTACGACACACAATAGCATCACTGTGCAAGAATCTAAAGACATTCTCGCGAAGCATGGAGATAGGCGCGATTCGGGTCAGGAAGAATCGAATCAGGTCCCCAGTGCCAGTCCTGAATTATATCATCATTCCGACACCTCCACATTAATACATCTAACAGATGAAAAGTTCTCCATTACCACACTTGATGAGAAAATTCCCGTCTGGTCCGAACAAACGATAAATGGTCGAGCGTCTTCTGCTTCATCCATGTCTTGCTTCGGCTCGACTTCAACAGCCAACACTAGGACTACGAGTTGCACTTTCACTTCGACCAGTGCCGACCTTTCACCGCTCTCACCGGACGCCATTTCACCTTTCTCAGAGCACATGTTGCCAGCTAACCACCGCTGGAGCAACCCGCCCGCGTATATCCCGCTCGCCGACAGCGACCTGGAGCAGCATCTCCTCGACACAATGCAGCACTGCCTAGTTTCTCCGGACCCAGTCGTGCGACTGGATTGGGCCGAAGATACATTGCGACACTGTTCTGTCGGTGCCGCGCACGAGAAGCGCCTAGCCGAGATGAAAGTCAAGAAGAAGACGCCACAAACTACTTTATCCGAGAGAGAGAGCGTATTGATGACGCAGGCAACGCAGGTCGTGCAGGAGTTGCGGCGGGAGGAGTACGGGCGGGCGTACTTCCTCAGCGCCAGATATATCGTGCCTCCCGAAGAGAAGACGCATCTGCACCTGCTGGCATACAGCAGAGAACATCACCGGTCTTTATTTTATCTTGGGGAGATGTGTGAAGAGGCTAAATCTGTAAAAGACGCAATGAAGAGGTACAAGGATGGGGCGGATCGTGGGGATGCCGCCTGTTTATACGTGAGTCTACCTTTTAGAATGGGATCACTTATGCCGACGAGGTGCGGTGACGGCCAAAAGCCATACTATTTAAACCACGCGGTTTCCCTTCTTTGCTGCTAGCAGTACTTTGCTCACTGGTTTCCCCTAGAGGTTAGCGCAAGCTCATTTAGATGGCCAACTTGGCATCAAAAAGGACAAAGAAAAAGGTATCTCTTTTCTCCAGAAAGCTGCCGAAGCAGCTGACAAGGACTGCCCCGATTCATTGCACGTAAGTCCCCAGTCTATCCATTTTGATTCTTGTCATGTCGCTAACCCCACTAGCACCTTGCTATTCTCCATCTGGAACCATCGCGCTCAAAGATAAAATCTAGTTTAAATTTCTCCAGCTCCAAACCACTCGTCCAACACAGCGTCTCTGCTGCTTTAACCCATCTCCGCAGAGCAGCATTTCTAGGCCACGGCCCTAGCCAGCTTCGTCTCGGCCAGTACCACCGCTATGGCGACTTTGACACTAAAGGCGCCAAAAAGGCGAGCCGTAAACCGTCCCTTTCAGGCACCACCCTTAGCCGCCGTAACTCTTCCTTTTCTGCAGCCTCGGCAGGGATGGGAGACGCAGAAATCGACCCTACCCTCGCCAAACATTACCTGCACCTTGCCTCGCGCCGTGGCCTGCCAGAAGCAGATTATGAGATCGCATACGACCTCCTCTGGGATGACAACAGATTGACCAAGCAGCACGACCGACTGGCGTACTCGCACGCCACGCGAGCGTTGTTGGGTGGCGTGCCGCAGGCGTATGGGTTAATGGGGAAGGCATATGAAGATGGCATTGGATGTAAGAAGAATCTAGACCTTGCGGAGAAGTACTACTACGAGGGTCGCAAAAAAGGGGATGACTGGGCGCGGGCGAGGTCGGATGCGCTACGAAACCAGGGGATAGGTTTGGATGGAAATGAGTTTGGCTATATTGGCGGTGGTCGATTGATGAAGGGATAGCGGTGGGGAGAGATGAGAAATCGGGCTTCATGGTTCTGTTTGATTGTAAATATTAGAGGCACCCTTTCTAATTCCGAACTCTTCCGCTTCCGTTTGTCCTCCCCTCCCCGTTCCTCCTTATCTGTTCCTCCCTCTTTCCCACCAACCTCACTAACACACATTTTAAGTTCGCTCCTATGTTGCTCTTTTTCTATATTCGCATGATGGCCGTAACATCTTAAATAAAATACTCCTCTAGATGCTGCAATCTTCGCTTATGCTCAGAATCGAATTGTTGATTTCGGCAGAGGTTAAAGCACACCAGAAGCTTCCTTATTGCAATCTCTGCTTTTCTTATTAACCTATCCAGAGTTCCCATTTAAAGATTATATTATATTGTTACAAGACCGATTCTTGTTGTGCTATGCCCGAATCGAGGAGAATCCTCTGTCGAGTTCTGAACATTATCGAAATCGAGGAGCACGTGACCAAATGCCATAGACATGAATGGGTGCCGTCCTGTGCTTGAAGGTTGCCTTTCAAGGATGTAGAAACGGCTGGAATTTTATGCATATTGCTCCTGGAGGAAAAACATGTTGGTTATTTGTACCATACAACATGCTCAAGGTCTTTTAATGAAGTAAGGACTACATGTTACAGAACAGTACTTTCAGTTGAACAAAATTACTTGAAGGAGGTCAAAACCGTAGAACAGCCAGTCTTTGGAAAGCAATTTCTTATATGGTGTGCTCAGGAAAGCCAGTTATAGACCAAATTCCAAGGTCTGAATATGTTCGGATTTTAGCGAGTCCAGGTTCCGAAACGGTAACAATATAGGCCTAGCACTTCAATTAGCGTTTTTCGCAAGTGCATATTTTGAACGCAATTTCTGCCTTGTTGAGCAATAGCTATTAAGTACTCGAACTGTACTCTCTCTAGTCTTGAGCTCGGAGACGAGGTATTCCCTGCAGCGACACTTTGCTGTTACGGTCTTATTGGCTGATCCAATATAGATAGAAGATCTTGATCCGAGGTTTGTTGGTCTGGAGAGAAGTAGGTATATCACATATAAGACTAGATCCCAATAACAAGTATGCTACTGAAGAATACTATTTGAGTTGAGCACGAAGCTTTTATCTACTTGGAAAAGCTATCTACTTATATAGGGCTTCGTGGGGTTGAATCATTGCATAACTATGATCCGTTGGATCATGGATCATTCACGAGCCATGATTCATTACGTGACTTTCCCTCCTTAGAGGTTCTTTGTGTAAGCTAGGCTTACCGAGCCTCAGGCCTCTAAAGCACAAATCCTGTTAGCGATGCGCGTAACACTATCTCCCATCTAGGTTTAGCGTGTTTACATGTTTAAGTAAGTCAAGGAAATGTCGCTGTGGCTGCATAGCCGTCTTTCTTTTTTATTATAACAACCAAACGAAACGCTGACTGTCTGGATCCTGAAGTGTCGCGAAAAGACATAAAAAAAAAAATCTGAAAAAACGAATAATTTTAACTGGCAAATAATTCCGTGTACTGCTTGCGAAAAGAAACATGCTCGAAATAGACGTTCTATACAGTGTATAAAAGCTGAAAAGTCAACTCGTTGCTCAGAATGCGTAAAGCGAGCACTCTCAAGTTGTAATACTGGTAGTCCTGCTTCTAAAAACTAGGTGTCTCTGGACAAAGCGAAAGAAAAAATTGAAAACAAAATAAGTCAGGCTAAGGACGAACTGTCTGAAGCTATAACTCGAGTAAAGCGGTTGCAACTGCAGCGCTGTTTCCTGCGTAATAAAAAAAAAGAAATGTTGCGTCGTAGTTTAGCATTTCTGAATAAGTTCGATGCTTTAGAAAAAAAAAAAAAGTTAGCTGCCGAAGTAGATCAAAAAGTGAAAGCCAGAAAGCCCACGCGGAACTTGTTTCTACAAGTTCTTTCGACTTTAATACGTATACTTTTTTCTTTTTTTAAGAACGTTTTTTAAGCGTCGCATTTAGAGCTCTTGAATATTGGACGGTAGAACTTTTCAAGTATTTCAAAGCAGTTAAAGTGTTCTTTAAGTTTTTATGTGTTTTTCGAATCTAAGTAATTTAACTATTTAATCAAGTACTTTAACTTGCTTTTAACATA
>JAJSPD010000176.1:0-33560 GCA_021307315.1 Bisporella sp. PMI_857 | reverse complement strand
AACTTCTGTTAAACTTTTGTATAAATAGCACAAAAACAGCGAAAAGTGTTTTAACTAGTAGCAATAAATCTTTTATTTAAGTTTTCGATTAAAAATCGTTTGATTTTTTTTAGCTTTTTGTAAACTGTTAACGAATAAACTATAGTTTAAGCTTTTTTTGTTGTTCGGATTTTCGAATTAAATTTTATAATTATACAGCCGATAAAATAGTAGTATATTAAAAGCTATTTTCGAGCAAACATTAGCGTAAAATCGATATTTTTTCCGGCAAAACACGTCGTAATTATTTTATTTTTGTTTTTTTAGCTTTTGTTCGTCGATACCGAGTTTAGCAATTTTGCGTTTTTTTAAATTTTGTTTATTTTGTACAAGCTTGTTGCGAAAAGCACGTTTTTTTTTGCTGTAAACTAGTATAAAATTCAAAGCGAAAACGCTGCAAATATCGATAGTCGGTTTTTGCTTCGAAAATTAAATAAACTAATATTTACGGTTCGTTACAAGTCGTTATTTTTAATTCGTTTTTTATAACTTTGTATTGCTTTTGTTGATTTTTTGTTATAAGCTAGCGCTCGACTGCTGTAATAGCTTTTTCGATTTTAGAAATTTTGTATAACTAATTTGCCGAATAGTATTTAGTTAGTGACCGAGTTAAGTTTTGTAATTAAATTTTTTTCTTACTGTAATAATTCGATTTTAAGCTTAATTAGCAAGTCGATTTTTTGCTATATTAATCGATAGTTTTCGCAATTAATAAAAACTTTGTTTTTGCCGTTTATTTTTTGCTTAATATTATCTTTTATTTTTTAGTTTAGTAACAATATCGGCACTTTTTTTTAAAAATGTTGATTTATCGTTAAATCAATAACAAAATAATAATAATAAAAAGTACTACTTTCGCTATTATAACTGGTATAACGCCGAGTGTTAAAAAGCATATAAACTAATATTTAAGTCTTGTAAGCTAAATTAGCGAAATTGTGTTAATAAACAATAAACTGTTTGTTTTGTATTAATAATATTATAGTTTAAATGCTAATTTTATTTTACTAATTACGCAAAAAAAAGTAAAGTTTTGTTTTTTAAGCAATTAACTTAAATTAACGCTACTAATATTAACGTCGTTATTTTTAAAAAAAAGTTTGTTTTAAAAATCGGCTTTTTTCGATTTTTTAGTTTGTTTAACACTTTTTTAATTGTTGTAATGTGACTTTAAAAGTTAAAAGCAATTTTTCGAAATATAACTAAACGTTTTGCAATAAAAACACACTTTATTTATATATTTTTGTCGGCGACTGCATTAGCGAACAAAAGTACTAGTCGAAAAAATTCGATTTTCGAATAACAGTTGTTTTTGCAGCTTTAAATAGCTAGCTAAACGATCGAGTATTTGCTAAAACTATAAACAGTGCGCTTTTGTTTTTAAAAACGATTAGTACGTTTTTTGATTTTTTTGAAACTTTAATCGAGCAATAAGCATTAATTAGCAAAAGTTTTGCAAGTATCGAATTATTAAGTATAAAAAAAATCGCAGTTTAAAGTTTATTGTAAGCTTGTTATACAAATCAAGCTTTTAGTCGTTTTTAAAAATTTAAGCAATACTAGCGAAATGCAAAAACTAAGTATAAAATTCGAAAAAAAACTGTAAACTTTTTATTGTAAACTGTCGATAGTTGTTGCGACGTTTTGAACTTTATAAAAATCGGTGTAAATATTTAACAAATGCTGAATTATTTTTAACTAAAACGAACTTGTTTGCGTTTTTTAATTTGTATCGAGTTTGTAAATGTTTCGAACATTTTTATCGGTACAGCTATACAAATAACTTATTTTAGCTTGCTTTATAGCAAAATAATCGGTATTAACTTTAACTTGTTTTCGATTTGAATTTTCATTTTAAAACTAGTACTATTTAAAAAAATTAAATTAAAGATTTTTTTTAACAAAACTAGCTGCAGCAAGCTAACAAAGCTTTAAAGCGTTTAAGTGTATAATAACTGCTTTTTTTGTTAGTATAACGTTATTTAAATGTTGCTTGTTTTTTAATTTACAATTTTTGCTTTCTAATTTTTTATTGTATATTTAGTTTGCTTTGCAGTTGCAAGCAAGCTTTTTACGCTTAAATTTGTTATATTTTTAAAAGTTCTGCAATTTAAGAATCTAGTTAATTCTGAAACTGTATTTAGTTTGCCGAACGCTATAAAGATTTTTTTGAGTGAATTATTGTTAAGTAAACTATCGTTAAGTCGAAATGTTAAAGCTAAAGCTTTTTCAGTATTCGAAAAGCGTGCTATTTTAGTAAGTTGCAAATAAGCGGTATTAATGATCAATTATTAATTATCAGTGAATTAGTAACTGTAAAAGTTTTTCGGGTTGTGCTAAAGCAATACGCAAAGCGTAAGTTTTGCACGTTCGAGAAAAAAGTAGTTTTGGTTCTTTCGCAGAAATGAGAGTTGATTGAGTTTAGTATAATGTCACGATTACGATTTTATAAGCCTGATAAGGCGTAGTATAAGTGCTTCAATACAAGAATACTAAACTTAAAAGGAAAAGTGTAGCTGTTGCTGTGGCATCCCTAACATAAAGACCATGACCACGTGACCACAATAGGCGAGCTGGTAAGCGAACCAATGGGCGTCTGGTGCAATATTGAGGACCGTGACAAAAATAACAACTGAAAAACTGTTGATTTTTTTTAAAGTCGTATTGTTTATTATTAATTTTAATAAATAGTTCGATTATATTATTAATAGTTTTAAACAAGTTTAGTTTAGCAAGTTTAGTTTGAATTTTTAACTTTAATTTTTTAGTATAATAGTTAAGTAAAACTTAAGTATTTTAGTTCGTTTAAACAAAATGTTTTTTGAATTCGGTAACGCAGTTAATAGCCGATTTAGTTTGTTTAAGTTTATAAAAGTAACGTTTAGCTGTTTTTTTTTTTTTTTTACGTTTTCGAATACTTTTTTAATTTCTTTTTTAAATTTCGTAAATTTTTTAAAAATCGCTTAAATAGTAACTATACTTTTGTTAATGTTTTTATATTTAAAGTAGTTTCGAGCAAAAAGCTGCATTTATTTTATAGCTTTTTTTTTAAAGTAAAAAACCGCAAATAAAATATTGCTTTTATAAATTGCAAATTTATTTTCGTTAAATTCAAAGTATATTTCGAGCTATATTAAAAAAGTTTCAAGTTTACTGCGTTTTTCGTTAAACTTGTTAAATCGTACGACTTTAATTGTTTTCAAGATTTTTACTTGCTGTAATTTACAGTTTAAAAGTTCGATATTTTTATTTTTGTTAATAGTGTTTAAAATAACTGTTTTTTTCGTTTTTTTTTAGTTGCGCTAAAAAAAAAACTAGTATCGAGTGTTATATTGCTTAGTTATTTTAAAATTCGAGTATTTAAATATAATGTATAAAATAGTTTTAAACTTAAATAGCTAAACTTAAAGCTTGTTAGTTAATATAATATATATAAAATAAACTAAACACTGTTTTTTACTAAAAAGTAAAACGTTACAAATATAACAAAATAAACTATATTGCTAAACTATAATATAAGTTAAACACAAAACTTTTAAATTACGAAACTATAAGTATTTATATACTATAGTTAAATTGCTAAAGTTTTTGTTTTACTTTAAAATTTCGAGATTTTTTTTAAAGTTTTCGGACTTTTTAGACTTTATTACGTAACTAGCTTTAAACTTAGATCCTGCTAACCGTTATATATAATACTTTATAACTAACTGTGCTAGTTACTTAGTTGTGCTAGCTTATCTGTGCTAGCACGCTTGTTCTAGCTTTAATAACTGTGCTGGCCCAACTGTGCCAGGACGATCACCGTTTTTGCACATTGTACAATCACGTGTCGGAAGTGATCGACATTTTATCGAGATTAAAATCCCAATCGGGACAACCCCACCATCTCCTTTCTATGCCCGTACAACCTGCTCTATTCTCTCTATTCCTTCAATTCTACAAACATGCTTTCCAAGCCCAAAACCTCACGTCGAAAAACTACTGTAGAACAGCGAAGAGCAGTATAGACCTGGTATTTAGCTAGCAAAACCATCAGTGCTATCGGACGCCTTGAAAACCTACCCCGCACTACCTGCCACGATATTATTACAAAAGCAAAAACTAGTACTAGCACCGACCGTTTTAAGAACAAAACTAAGCCTGGAATTAAGCCTAAACTTACTGTTCAAGCCGAAAAAAAGCTAGTACGCTATGCTACTACCGACACCAAAGCATGTCTGGCTGCACTTGCAACACCTTCTAAATCGGAGAAGCAACTTTCTAAAAAGCTCGTCCGAAAAACCCTCAAAAAGTACAACAAAGCTCGCAGACGCGCTCGTCGGAAGCCTTGGCTTAAGCCTGCACACAAAAAGAAAAGAATGGTTTTTGGAAAAGCCGAAAAAAAAAGAATTAAAACTTGGTTATATAGTCAAACGAGTTTACTTTTAAGATTGGATATAATAGCAGAAACTAGTAGATTACACGCGGCCCAGAAGAAAAATACTTCGACAAGAACCTCAAACTTTCATTCAAGTCAAAAAAAACAAGTGTAAAAGTCTAAAGATGTTTTATAAGCAATGAATTAAGTCTTTTGGTTATTCTTCCAAAAAAAGCTCGAATGAATCAACACCGCTATACAAATGAAGTCCTTAAACCAGCTTTTGTTCCATTTTATAAAAAAATAGTTCGAAAATATAGCAAAAGAGTAGTAATTATAGAAAATAGAACAAAATATCACTTTGCTAAAGTTCTTACTGCTTACAAAGCTTTTCACAAAGTCAAGTTTTTAATTTGGCCTCTACAATCACCCGATCTTAATCCTATTGAGAATTTATGGAAGCAATTGAAAAATGCAATTAGTAGAAAGCGCTATAGAATTAGAAGTATTAAAGAAATAAAGCATGCTCTTCGTCAAAAATAGGCCAAGATTCAGAAGAAAACCCTTAAGGCATTAGTTGAGAGTATGCCTAAAAAGATTGCAATGATGCTAAAAAACAAAGGAGGAAGCACTAAATATTAGATTGGCTATTCAGAATGCCTATTATATAGTCAATTGAACGTATTTTGCATGAGTTGTAGCCATTGTAATACAGTAGTTGGAATTTCGGTAAGTGTCGATCACTTCCGACACGTGATTTGTACCATCAACACATTGAGTGCCTCAGGATTCGGTTCGTGACATTAAGTTTGTATTAAAATTCAAAACTGAAAACTAAAAAACAAACTGTTTTTGTAGCAAAAAAAAAACTTGTAGTGTTAATAAAAAAAACGTTTCGCGCGCAGTTTTGAAATAAAGTTTATATTTAAGTATTAACAGTATACTTAAAAAATTTTAAAACTAAGTTTTTTATTACTCGAAACTATTAGTAAAAAAGTTTTTTAAACGACGTATTTAATTACGTTTATTTTTATAAAGTATGCCGAAAAGCAACAATACTATTGTGGTGGGGACGATTTTCTTTCCTTTGACACTCTGTCACGTGATACTATGAGTGGTCAGTCATGTGACCTGATGAGCATGAGTTGTATATAACCTTCGCCTCCGAAGGAAGGCACATCATTATCAATACAACACACCTTTCCACCTTTCTATATTTTACACTTTTATAAGCTATTAACGTTTATCTATTATATAAAGCTTAGGCTCGCCGGTGCTCTCTCCAGTATACTACAGCGACCGCTACTGTGCCTATAAGTTTTGTGCTAGATCCTGTTGCTGTTCTTGCTCTTCAGCATGTTCCCCGCCACACTATATAATTGCACGTTTAATTATTTGTATTTGTTTTTTATTTTCGACCGACTATAGCAATATATGTTTATAAATTATAAATCGTTTTTTGCAGCAAAAAACAAATATAACAACTTTTTTGTAATAGTCGATAAATTTTGTAAATAAACAATATTAATATTTTGTTCGAAATCGGCAAATACTTAAAATATAATTTGTATATATATCGAACGTATTTATTACTATTACAAAGCTTTTTAAACAATAGTATTAATCAAAAGCTTTTAATTTATTTCGTTGTTTTAAAACGAGTTTACGCGTATTTCAAAAATAAAACTAAATTCTTTTACAGTATATTACTTTTAAACAAACAACTAAATAAAAATTGTTAATTAGTATATTAATTTACAGTTTAAGCTTTTTATTAATTACTATTAAAACAACTAGCCGAAACTAATTTTTATAGTAAACTACGCGCAGTTTATATTACTGTACAAAAGTTTAAAAATAATATTTTTGTTCGAAATTTAATATAATTACAAGCTGAATATATTTTTAAACTAAGAACTGGCAAAAAAAACACTAAAAAACGCGCGAAAAAAGCTAAACTAAAAAAAGTTTAAGTATACGCGCAAAAAATGCATAAAGTATAAAAAAAAGCTAAAAAATGTTTGTAATAAACACAAAAAACTTATGTTAAAAGCGCTAACAAACGCTGCCGATTAATAAATTTCGGCGTAAATAATTACGTTTATATACTAGCAAAAAACTAGCACAAAAAACAGCTGAGTATTAAATTCGATATTTAAATAAAAAGTTTTTAGTTTATTATTGCTTAAAAAAGCTATTTTTTCCGATTAAAACTTTCGAACTTTATAAAAATACATTTCGTGTTTTTAGCCGATTATTTGCGTAAAACAAAAAACGCTTTTTTGCTAAAACAAATTACAGAAAAAATTTAACTAATTATAATTCAAAACGAACTAAAGTAAAAACTAAAAAAAAGTGTTGGCTTGCAAACTAGTACGTAGTAAACTTAAATACAAAACTTGTTAAATAAACTAAAAAAAAAATTCCGAATGGTATTTAGCTTTTAACTTAAAGTACGTTTTTTATTTGTTAAAAACGTTTTATTTACAAAACTTAAACGCGAAAAAGCCGCTTTTAAAGCTAGAAAATTAAAATTAAAGCATAAAAAAAAAGTATTAACAATTACGACTATTTAAATAACAACTTGCCGTGCTTTTAAAGCTCGAAAACTCGCTTTTTCCGGAAAAAAAAAGTAATGTCACGTCGCGTGCTTTCAAGCACACGTAATCTATATTAAGCGAGCTCTCCGAGCTCCTCGTGTATATATAGCCTGCTTTCCTCGAGCTTCCTTTTCCTTCCTTAGCTATAGATTTTCGTATAGTACCACAGCTGCCCTCTGTATCTGTAGATCCACAGCTCGTGCCGTGACACAACGGGGCTGCTAAGGCGCTGAACGAGAGTCGTAAGTATAATCTACAAGTATCCCAAAATGTCAACTAATACTAAGTTTTTTTATAGCGCATGTTACCGACTCGATACAGAATCTGATTCTCCAACATTCCAGCATCGAGACCTTTCTCAAACATTACCTTGATCGGAATATCAACATTGACGTGCAGAATATTTACCGTGGCCAAACGCCTTAAAAAGAATTAATAAGGTTTATATACTCTATAAGCCGCTCAATCGATTCTCGCCGGCCACGGTTTCTAACTACGGAGCAATCTGCGTCAGTCAATAGCCTTCCGTGCATTGTAAAGCTGGATGGTCGTATCGCCAGATTGTTAATGGTTTGAAGAGATGCTAAAAGAAAAAAGAAGTACCAGGAGGCTATTCGGCGCTTTCGGAGTGAGAAGCAACGGCAGCGTAGGCTCTTTTTAGTTGACCTTGTGGAGCGGTTTAAAAAAGAGCAGCCTGTGATTGATAGCGAGCGGCAGTTGTTTGGAAAAGTAGTCGACGAGATCACGCAAGACGTATTATAGTAATTAAATTAACTGCCTCCAGAACACCTTCTTCTGATCGACGCTATTTTGACACTCCCCGAAACGTTTCTCGAAAACGAGAGTCGACGTAAAATCGCGGCAATCAATGCTATAACATTATACTGCGGCGTGGAGAAGGGACCGGCTTGTCGAATCCAGCAGAGGCGCCCAGTAAAGGATAACAATCCTCCGGTCGTCAAATCCGAAGAGCCTGATGCCTTGGGCAGCGCGATACGATCTATTAAGGGAGAAAAGCGGCCGACAAAATGTTTCCTTTGTCTTGGGAATCCGTCGTTGCCAATTCGCGAGCGGGTTATTTCGTATGCTACCCAGGGCCTCTAAGCAGGCACTTTTTGAGGAAGCACGTGAGCAAGTTACAAGGGACGTATATTGACTGTCAGATCTGCAATGTCAGGCTGGAAGATCGATTAAAGTTACTAATTCACGCAGAGAGGGTTCATGGAACCGTCTCAGGGGTCCGGCTGAGAGGTTGATCTAGATTTGGAGCTATGGTTTGTCTTGCAAAATATTATCAATATAACGATTTCTAGCTTTGTATGTGAACTTTTCAATCAAGATGTGATTTAATTTATACTGTGGAGAAGGACGTATTCTCCCTAACAAAAAGTAGACAAAGGGGCTTTGTTGACACAATATCGTGGCTACCTTACCACACAAATGATCAAATTTTTATCTAGAATTTCTTAACTAGCCTCAGGATTTGAACACCGCTTTGTCGCTCAAGAGCATTCAGCGCGATATGTGTGTTAAAGCACTTGCTCTGCCTCACCAACCGCTCTAGCGAAATCGCGCTGGCGCTCCTCTGGCGCTGGCGCGTAAACGCCAGCTCATCTCTCTAGCTAGAACACTTCGGCTGCTAGAGCAAGCGATTATTTAGCCTCTACCTCTATGGAGATTATAGATACTTGAGGCATAGTCTGTCATACCGGCCTTGGCAATAACATCGTCGGTTCTGACAATATGTCAGAACCGATCCATATATAACTATCTGTATAATGATGGCCCTCGGCGGTTTATGCACCCATATAATGAGGGCCATGTAGATCAGGCAAGTGGTTATCGCCTTAGCGAGAGACTCCACTTTCCTTGTGCCAATTAAATGTTTGCCCCATTTATTTCCTGGTACTGGCTTATGGTAGGAAAATGCCGAAGAACAGCAAGAACAGCAAGAACGGTCCGAGAGGCAATTCATTTGAATTGCTGAGCGAATCAAATGATGATGAGTCAATTACTGTCGATACTACGAGCGCCCGCGGGCGCCCCCTGAAGCGTACGCAACCGTTCGAACCCAACTCACCGCCACGGGCAAAACGGACGAACTCGACTAAAGCTACGATACCTAAACTAGCATCAGCAGCATCAAGTTCCGATAAGTAGAAGCAAGTTAAAACCTCTTTACGCGCGTGGAAACTACTTTTGCCAGCGCGGAACAGCGGGCAAAGAAAGCAGAAAAGCGCATCGAAGCCTTGGAAAAGTTTATACGAAACGAGTTTTTTTTTAGAATTAGCACAACTTTTACTGCTAATGCCTTTTCGCTACTATCGTTTCTTTTATTTTCACCGCTGTCTATTGCTTCTAGACAGATTCCAGGTGTTAAACTCGACTTAAATCGAATTGCTATCCCGGAAATAAAAAAAAAGAACACGAAAACAGTGCGCAAGCGAGTAAACGAGACTTTCAGAAATAAAAAAATAACTTGTTTAAAAGTCAATTCAAAAAAAAAACGGTCGTTATCGGCTTCTTTTTCATAGCGACGACGTCGATAAAGTACGAAAAAATGACACTTAGCTTAAAACATACTTTGATAAAAAAACGCTGTACGGAAAGCAGTAGTATTTTATAAAAGTCGATAAAGTATATGGCGAAGTAGCTACAAACGAAGTTAACTGTGCTTTTTTCGGCCGGTTAAATAAAGTCAAAGTTTATAAAATGCAGTAGTTCGAAAATGTGTTTGTAAATAAAAAGTATCGTTCGATAGTAGTATATTTGAATACTAAAAAAAAAGTTGACAAACTTATTGCGAAAATAACTGTTATTATAGCTAACGGAAAATGTGCATACACTTGCTTGTTCGTTATAAGCCGTTAACTTGCGCGATGCTATCGCTGTTACTTTTATAGCTATTTACATTACCGTTGCCGAGCGCCGGTTCTAGTCTGTAGACAGTGTACACTTCCGAAGCACGCAGCATCGACATGCATTTCGACGACTTTTAAGTGCGCGGCGTGTAGTAAAAAAAGCGCCTACAAAACAACGGATTCAAAGTGTCCAGTATATCGACGAGAGTTCGCTAAGTTACGACCGTTATTATTACATTCGTACGACTAACGCTATTTATTTTAACTTATTTCAATTCAGCACAATTCTTTTATTTGCTGCACGTAGTTGCTCGCGTTTAAGTAAGTTAGCTATTTCTAACGATTATACGACGTTATACTTTTCATTAGTTGCGATAAAAAAAAGTAGTTTTAAGCTTTAGTTACGGGCTCCGGAATTGGGATAAAGTAAGCGAAGTTAAGTATAAAAGATAAAAAACGCTATAAAAAACAGACATTGGATCGCTACGGGTTTGATTGTGTAGGGCTCAGCACCGAGTTTGGACAGTTCTAGTGTATGCTTAGCGGATCTTCGATAGCTGCCTGAGGGTTTCGCACCCTGTCCTGGGCGTAATAGAATTACTACTACTACTACTACTGGCTTATGGTACCAACAAATTGTTTGTACTAACAAATTAATAGTACTGGTGGTTTAATAGTACTAATAAATCTCTAGTACCACTAGCCTCTTAGTACCAATGGTTTTGTTGTGCCAGCTAATTTCTTGTACTGGTAATTGAATAGTACCAACAGTTTCCTGGCACCAGTGCTTTTATGGCACCAACTGTGCCTTTGTACCAATAGTATTTTGGTACCAATGCTTTTATGGCACCAACTTTGCCTCTGTACCAACAGTATTTTGGTACCAAACCAATGTTTGTGCCAACCATTTCCTTGTACTAGTGGTTTTCTAGTACCAGCCTATTTTTGACACTTTAAGACGAAGGGCTTTATTGGTATTTACCACCTAGATATCAAATTCATCTAGGATTTCCGGGATTTCAACACCGCTTTGCCGCTCAAGGGCATTCAGGCTGACTACATATACAGAAATGGCCCTTGGTGCTTTGCGCCCAGACGAGCCTCGCCTATTCTGAGGATCAAGGGGGCCGATTTGGGCGCTCGCTTAGATTTGGAAGTTGGCTGGTTCAAATGCGGCTCCCTTATTGTGCAAACCTTGGGTTCAAAATTGGCTCTTATGACACTGAAAACTGGCAGGCATACGAAAAGTCTTGCAGCAAGAGCCTAATATTCTCGGATCATGGGACTGAACAAAGGAGGATTTGTCAACCGTGGAGAAGATTCTACAATATTAGCTTGAGGCCCGGTGTTACTTCTATGATCTGGCGAATTGTTTAAATAGCAACAGCTGGATCTGCTAAATGTATCTCTACTTTGTAGTTTCGAGTAAGGAGCATTGCTGATATTGGGTTCTGTCATGTTGAAGCATGTCCTCAAGAATGGAACTAACAATGATTTGAACTATTATGGTCAAAACATCCAAGGTCACACCAGATATAGTGCGGCTTGAGATAAAACGATTCAAATCTCTGGAGAGCCAGATTTGGCATTATCAAGTGGCAAATCAATTCAGCGTCTACGCTTCCGACCACATTAAAGCGGTCCTAGAAACCTATTCATGGCAAACAGCCGCAAACTCTGTAGCATATATTTGCCTACCTATATCCAGACATAGCTATATATTAGGTATAGGATGGTAACGCAGGCATGGCTGCCTTTGTGAAAGTTGTCTGGGAAATAAGCTAATCAGAATAAAGCGTATAATCAATGTTTTGAATAACTTTCTTGATTATTTCAAGCAATGTTCTTATTGGTAGAGATACTCAAGATGCCTAAGATAATCCTTAACAAAACCATCTGTAACACTTAGATCTGACTAGTCCAAAAGGTTTATATCATCTAGCATAATATGGTCAACATTGTCGCTTTGTTCACTATGCCGTTCGCTAGAGCTTGATGAAGGACAGCCGGAACTTCCAAAAGGCTCCGGATTCTTTTCGCTCTCCAAGGGGACCGGGTTCTATAAAAAGTTAATAAACCTTTTCACGTTGTAGCAATGCTTACCATTTCTAGAACTTTATCAAGGGCAGGCCATATATCATCAGACGTTAGGCTTACATCAAATCTAATTAGACGCAAAGCCTCAACCACATCGAAATGATACTGGCGGAAAGAATCTAGCTCTTTGCTTAGCTTAGATATACGCCTAAAATAATAAGAAGGTACATTTCATCGACTTGCATATAGCTTCTTACTTTTGCTCCTTGTCACGTTTCCCATCTCCATAAATGCATGGGACGCTAGCATTTTGACAACGCTTTTGCGCGCTTTCCTAGCAGACGGCAGTATTTGAGAGGGTCGAATTGGTGGAATGGCAACCTTGCCCGGCAAAGTATGTGGGCGTTGCATTATTGGGCTAGTTATAGATTTTTGTACAGAGTGAGAGGGGTTGTCCTGCTCTTGTGGTCCTTGGGAGAGCCTAGGAGAACAGTAAAGAGTACTCTTCGTAGCTCCGCTGCTTTTGAAAGTGTACGGCAATCGACCATTGTTTAGAGTCAACACCAAAGTGGTTGCGGTTAAGCCATGCATCATGGATATTTGTTTGACTTGACCGGGGACGACCTCCTATCCAATCAGATGGAAACAGTCTTTGGCCTTATGTTTTAGGCACACATACAAGCTTCAACATTGAGCGGCTTTGCCAGAGGGACAGGCGCTTGATTGGCATTAACCGATTTGAGTATTTCGACGAGTTGCTGTGCAAACTCCATGGCAACTTGTGAGGATGACTCTGTTGAACAAGTTGGACTGGGAGATGGCGTGGGTGGTAGGTTCCCGAATGGTGTTTTGGAAGGAGAGATGTCAGAGGACAGAGCGGTTGGAGTTACCTTTATTGGGGCTGATGCATTTGCTAAGTCAGCAGCCTGGTCAGGGCTCCATGCGACAGGCAATGGGCGTAGGCTAACCGAGGTCCCGCACCAAAACCCCACCCTAACCAAAACCGCACACTAATGAATGATCACACAACAACTTCAAAAATGGCTATCTACAGCAAATCGAGTGCTATTGACAAGGCGATTGGTTCTATCGAATCAGGGAGGCATAAGAATGCTAACCAGGCAGCAAAAGCTTTTGGAGTGGACCCTACGTCGATCAGGAATAGAATGAAGGGAATTACAGAACATAAAGCTGTTGCGAACTCGAAAACACACCAGTGCCTTACAGCTGCTGCAGAGCAAGTTTTGGTTGATAGGATCAATTATTTAAGCCTGCGCCAAATGCCTCCAACAGCTAGAATCGTCAAAAACCTTGCAGAAGAGCTACGTGGCCAGCCTGTAGGAAAGAACTGGGTTGGAGGATTTGTACGCAGGCATTCGACTGAACTTAGATCGGCCTATCTGCGCAATATCGACAATAAAAGAGTAGCAGCTGAAAATGAAACTCTATTTAACTTATTTTATGACCATGTAAGTTAATTTAATTTGTGGTTGATTAAATATTAATTTTTATGTTATTTAAGAGGCTGATTAGTTGCATTTCTTAGATGCACCACGCAATCGAAAAACACAACATTATACCCGAAAATATATATAATGTTGATGAGAAAGGATTCCTTATAGGCATCGGCCAAATGTCTAAAAGAGTCATGAGTATTGAAGCTACAAATAAGCTTCAAGGCATGCGAAATCGTCAAGACGGCAATCGAGAATTTATTACTTGCGTAGCCTGTGTTTCCGCAAGTGGCCACGCTATTCCTTCTCTCTTAATTTACAAAGGAACCAATCACGAACTTCGAACTAGTTGGGTTCAAGACGTTGATAAGGATTCGAATACTTATTTCAGCTCTTCCGAAAATGGCTGGAGTAGTAATATGATGGGCTTAGAATGGTTGAAGCACGTGTTCGATCGACATACTCGGCCAGCTGATTTGCGAGCGAAACGTCTATTGATAGTAGATGGCCATTCTAGCCATGTGAATCTCGAATTTATCAAATGGGCTAATCAAGCTCGCATTATTGTATTGGTTTTGCCACCACATTCTACGCATAGATTGCAACCTCTTGATGTTGGTTTGTTCGGTCCTCTTGCTACGGCGTACTCTGTAAGAATCGATAAGATTATTGCAGAAAGCTCAGGCTTTACTACTATTACAAAAAGATTGTTCTTCAAAGTATTCAAAAGTGCTTTTGATGAAGTATTTACTGAAAAGAATATCCTTCATGCCTTTGAGAAACCTGGTATTTGGCCGATCGATCGATCCAAATTGATTCCTATTGTCACTCGCAAGAAGACAATACAAGCCGAAAAAGCAATCAATATGATTCGAACACCTACAAATACAAGAGCAATACGTGCAGCTGAGAAATTAGCTACACAGAATCTCGGTATCGAATACATATCAAAACTGTTGAAAGGCTTACATATCGCCACTACACGAGCTGATATTGCAGAGCATGTGAATCAAGGCCTTTTACAAGCACTTATTACTGAAAAGGCAAAGCGAAAAAGGGGTGGAAAGCTTGATTTAAGTAGCGAGCCTAATACTGGAACTACAATATGGTCACCTACTAAAGTCGCCAAAGCTCTTGACTATCAAGCCCAAAAAGAAGAAGAACAACAAGGAATAGAACAAGCTAAACTTGATCGAAAGGTTCGTATTGCTACTAATAAAGCAATGAAAGAGCAAAAAGCAGAAGAGAAGCAAGCTAAGCTTGCTGAATCTCAGTTGCGGAAAGAGAATATGAGCCAGAATTCTCTGCGATCAAAAACACCTGCTAAGGAGCTGGTTTCTATAGCTCCTGCACCTATTCTAGCTTCTTCTGAGATGCCAAACCTTCAAAAATCTTCTGTTAAAGCTTCTACTACTTCAGAATCACTAATCAAAGCACCTATTCAAGCAGTGGAGGAGGTAGAAGCTACATCGGGAATGGTTACGCGCAATCGAGCTGGAAGAGAAATCAAGCGCCCTTCACGCTATACATGAGCTTTTCCTTTGGAGTAATAATAGAACAAGTTTTTCTGAATCAAATGAGCCTATTTTCAATACAATACAATTTGTGGTTGATTTATTATTAATTGTTTTGTGATTGATTAGTTTGGTAGATCACATGCGGTTTTGGTTAGGGTGGGGTTTTGAACAGGGATATCGGTTATGCATCTCAGGCAGAGCATCTCCAAGCACACTTGACGTAGCGCTCTCGGATGCTCCAGTTGTGATCCACTGATCTACATTGGCCACTGCTAGACAAGGCGATCGCTTATTGACCAGTAGGAATGACTGGATCTCAGCCGGACTGAATTTCAGCTCAGGCACTTTTACAGCAAACTGCTGCTCAACTTCTGCCTCTTTACCAAGCCCAGCTTCCAGTGGCTTGAAGATGAGACGGAAGATGTCTGCCGCCATTTTCTTGTCCGCAAGCCCGAACTCGACCTTTATGTCTATGCGGCCAGGACGTATAAGAGCTTTATGAAGATGTGTTATAAAATTGGTTGTCATGACCAGGATTCGGCCGTCTTGTGACCCTATGCCATCGATGACGTTCAACAGAGCAGATAAGGACACATTTCCTGACGCAGGCTTTTTCTTTCGGAGTGGAGAGCCACCTACGATCTGGCGAATATCCTCGGTTTCAGCGTCTCGGTTCGAACTGACGGCGTCAATATCTTCCAAAAGTATAACACAGCGGCTTGGAAGCTTATTGAATAAGCTCTTCAGGTTGGCTTCGTTGATGGCCGAAAGGCTAAGGATATAAATATCCAAATTAAGTTCCCCTGCAATCGCGCAAGAAAAAGAAGATTTCCCGGTTCCAGGTGGCCCGTACAGCAAGTAACCTCGTTGGTAGGGAATGCCACGATCGAAATACCACTGTTAGGATGTTGAAGCGAGGAAGTCCTTGATATCTTCCAGTAGCCTTCTCTTTCTACTCTCATCAAGAATAACTGTCGAACTGCGTCTTATATTTGACACGGCAGACCTTATCCAATTGTCACCTTGATCCTTATAGAGACAGGTTTTGCCCTGAAGAAGCTGACCATATTCGGTGCAGCACTCGGACAGCAGTTGCCTTAGAATTTTCGGAGATCTGCTAAAGCATGAAATAGAGACCTCTTCCCGACAGCTGAAGTCTCCCGCCCGATTTTCGCGCCGAAATACAAGCGGACGGCCCTTATACCACATCAAAAAGCGTCCATTCCAGAGTGTGTAATAATATGTCTTCTTGTTTACATCTCCGCCATTTGAAGAGTCATTCCCTGACGCGTTCATTATACAGGCTAAGTCGGTGGTAACGAGAGAGGAGCGAGCTTTCTGGGCGAAGCTCTGAGAAGATATCCATAACATAAGTATATGATATGCATCCTCGCGATATCGAAGATGAATAGTTGAAGCTACTTATTCTAGAAAGCGGGTTTTCTTACTTGGACAATGAGTTATAAGTTCTTACTACAATAAGTCTCAAGCAATCCGAACAAGTATCTGCAAATACGCCCGCAAGCGAACACAAGCAAGCCAAAGAAGCAGATCAGAGGAGTATAAACGCTCAAGTCGATGCTGAGATACCATTGAGTAGCGGTAGAGATGCGGGTGAAGCTTGGGAACAAGAAGTCTAGAAGTGAGACATAGAAGAGCGAGCCAAGCAAGGGAGGCATAATTTGAAGATGCAGGGACAAGGGGAGAAAGTAGAAAAGCGGGCGAAGGAGATGGGGACAAAAAAGAGGCGGGGACAAGATGATGTAGTTGAGCTAGGGCCAAAACCAGCAGCAGAAAGCACTGAACCAAGACCCAGGAGGTGGCAGGTAATTGTTATAGTTTCTACTCATTTCAGCGAGCTAACTTCTGCAGACAACTCCGCCGGCTCAGGACCCAGAGGTTATCTGGGTCTCGTTGATGATTCAGAAACAAAAAGCTTGGAAGGCCGCTCAACGTCTCCAAATTTTTCCCTCCTCTGGTAGAGAAGAGTTGCATAGGGCAGTTGTGAAGTATAATAGGAAGGTCAGTCCTTTAACGGCATATGATGCCGACTTGAATCCTGTGACCGCGGACATGGCTTACGAATCTGCGTTGGGTAATGAAAGTCACATATTACTTTTGTTGCCGGGCGGGACTGAGATCAATGAAGAGCTGGAAGCTTCTGTTTCTCGGCTATTATCTGAATCAGACTCGCAGATAAATACTATTATGGAGGGTGAGGATGAGGATGAGGATGAGCCTGATATACGTTAATCTATACCTTCATGAGTGTCAAGGGATCATAACTCACGGGGCAACGTGATGAAATAAAAGGTTGAATTCAGTAGCTGGATGATGTCTGGAGAGCTCCTCTGGAGCTCTACAATGAACTGCAATACATGAGTGGTGCCTGAGGCAGCGACGATAGACCTAACTATAAGCGAATAAGGCATCTTGTAGACGCACTCTAGGAAGCAGCGTTTCGCTGGCAGACTTATTATCCCTAATTAGGAATAATCTATTTAGCGATTTTAGTGCTTTTTAAGATTATGTGCACCTTGTCTATATCTCTAGCTTCCCCTCCTCCCTTTTGCTGCTTGCGTTTCCTCCTTGCCCTGTCGCTATCATGAATATCAGTCTTGTATATGCTATTGTTATAGGGGGTGGCTTCTGCTTCCTCCTCCTTCTCAATACCCTCCCTTATCTAACATCTTTCGTTGAATATCTCTCCTCTCGTATGTTAAAGCATCTCGGATATCGCTACTTTATTCATCGTCACCAGTTCCTGGGACCATGGAGCCTAGCCGGGATAATATCACAGCTGATTTATATCGCATGCAACACATTCTATTTATGGGTATTTGACTTTAGCTTTCGAGCTTCTACTATCCCGGAAGCTGGACTTCGAGCTGGTACGCTATCAATCATCAACTTGATGCCACTCTTCGCCGGGCCTCACCTCAGTTTGCTCGCTGATCTACTAGGCATGACTCTCGCCAAGCTTAGACAGATCCATAGATCGATGGGCATGATTTCGCTGTTGCTTGCTCTTGTCCACGTACTTATTACACTTTCCTCGCAACCATCCTTCACTTTAGCCCTACCCGAGAATCGATTTGCGGTAACCGTAAGTGCGCAATCTACCCACATAATACAAGTACTGACGAGGCAAAGGCTATAGCAGTGCTTTCCAGCGTTGTTTTTTTTTCTTTCCCACTCTTTCGCCGACCGTGGTTTGAATTATATCTTCGTACACATCAGGCTCTAGCATTTCTCAGTGTATACTTTATATGGCGACATATACCATCCGATAAGAGGGTTTACTTATATATCTCCATTGGAATGTTCCTCTTTATGATAACCATGCAAGTTATTACCATCCTCTTCAGGGACGAATTCTTTAGGTACGGTCTGGCGCGGGTTCATATTACAGAGGAGTATGGTGTGGTAAGGGTCCGTCTTCTACTGCAAAAGGACTTAGAAATGGAAGCTGGGCAGACTATAAATCTCTGGCTACCTTTCTTTATCTTTCCGTCCTTCCTGCAAACTCATCCCTTCGTGGTAATCTCCTGGGCAGAGGGTCCGCAGAACCATTTAGATCTCTTCATCCAGCCCCGAAGAGGCCTCACCCGAGACCTTTTATATCATGCGAGGACTCGGCAACCGCAAGATACAGATCCATTGGTCTTCTTCAGCGGACCACACGGGAAGAGTGCTCCAATTAATAAGTATGAGAACATTCTTATGGTGGCTAGTGACTTTGGCATCGCGGCGCTTTTGCCATATCTAAAAGAACTTCTTCATGGCTATAATGCTCGTGAGGTTCGTGCCCGTCGAGTCCATCTCGTTTGGCAAGTTCAAAGCCTTGGTAGGTGATCACATCCATTTGCCTTCGCAACAGCTGACATGTTTAGACATTACAAAAGCTGCCGAACAGCTGCTAAACAGTGCATTAAATGAGGACACATTAGATGATGGACGTGTACGCATAGCAATCAGCCGTGAATTTTAGAGTTGTTGCTAACAGATGGAGGATAGATTCTCAACATCTCAATATACTGTGAAGGTAAAGACATCCCAACAACACCTTTTGGAAAACGCGCCAAGGTCTATCCACGGAAAGCTTCACTGCAAACAATATTTGATAGGGAACTTCATATAGAAAATAAACTCGTTCCCATAGTTGACTGGGAGCCAGAAACTGAGAAAGAGAAAGAGCTCGAATTAGAGGGCTTAGATAAGAGAAATGGCACAATGCTTGTCATAGGTAGGTTCCCAACTCTACTATTTTGCAACTGCTAATATATATTCAAAGTCTCTGCCATAGATGATATCCGAGATGAAATGCAACGGATTGTACGAGATTACCTTACCGATGGGGTAAGCCTCTTTGAACCAGATTATCAGCCCTCACTATAAGTACGTAGGAACATCCCAGGTTTCTAGATAGGAGACATGTTTAAATAGAATTGGAATAAATTGTTTATGTTTACAGAATTGAACCACCACCTATTATTGCTCTCAATGTGATTCTACGCCATGTTGTAATTAGGTCAATATGACTTTGACGACGCTGTTGCAGATCCCGGAACATCTGCCGATAGAATTTAGATATAGTAAAAACCTTGTGCTGAGTTGTTTCAATATCAACCCCAGAGGTAATAACCTGAATAATTTGTAGCTTATAATAGTTTGCTGCTTCTAATAATTGCTGGTTCTGGAACTCGTCCTCGGCCACAAGCATACGCTGGTAGAAAACAGCAATTTGATACTTTTCTTCTTCTTCTGTGTTTTGGTCCTGTACCGAAATCTCTTTCGGACTTGACAGCTCTTTTATAGTGTTTCCCCCTTCTAGTAGTAATGCCTGTCTTTCGTCCTGGACTTGTGTCCGCCGTTCCTTAGATGCCCCCTGTCTTCTTAAATCACACCCTTATACCGATATCTACATAACTGCGCCTCCATACACCATTAAACCTAGATCTCTCGCCCATGTGTACCCACGATTCAAATGCAATAGTGTTAATATCTTCTTCCAATTTCTTCCGTCGGAAGATTATCACTTTGAATGCGAACCTTGGAACTTCGTGAGGAGTCAAAAAGGTATCCCTTACCCAAAACTCGACGTTTATATCCAGAGCCTGATTGATACGTATAACATGGTGGCCCTACACGACGTTATCGACGGCAGTGATGTGTCGGAAGATTGTGGCGAGAAGAACCTTGAACTTACGGGTACAATTGATGTCCACTGGATAAAATGAAAAAATGACGCAATTCGTGCTCAATAATCAAAGTCGTGGAACATTTTCCATTTGGTGGAGACGAGGGCAGTGTCTCGCCGGGAAACGTGGGAATTAGCTGTGCGAGGCAAGGAGAAACGGCTTGGCTTTAAATACCCAAAGGAACAGTTTACAACGAGGTTTCGTCTTCGTGATAGTGAGGATCCATGGTTGAAAGACCGAGATTCCGCTTGAATAGATGATTGTAGCGTGGGATAGAATGTTAGAACAGGAGGTCAGCGATTCAAACATAAAAGATAATGGTTAATTTAATGTTAATATTCATTCCTAGTATCTTTACCCTACTTTAGAAGCCTATCTGGAAGACCAAAAAGAAGTCCCTACACACTATAGTTTCATCACAGTCTCAGTACCCGTCTAACAAAATCTATCCAGCTCGTCTCTGAAGAATTGTGATAAGTGTAAATTTCTGCAAAATACTGCCGATGGTTCAAATCGAGTTGGTGACTAAAGCCGAATATAGCGTCGCTATTGATCCCAAATAGAAAAATGATATCGTCGTAATCATTTTGGGACTGGCGGCTATAGTAGGCTGAAAGCTTGGCGGTGAATTGATGCCGGAAATCGATTACTCGGACAGCGCCAGTCCCTTGGATCGTGGTGGGGACAGGAATGATGATCTCGGTTCCAGAAGGGAGCTCATCAAGGATGAGAATGATAGCTCTGAATAGTGTAAGTAGTTTGCGAGTCTTAGTTGCCAATTTCGAACCTGGAGAAAGTCTCTGTCCTCGGTTTGGACTCGTGAGGAGTTGGGAAGCTTGGCCACAGAGGATTTTGTGAGATTGAAAAATTTCCGTAACAGCTTGAGGGCCATTGGAAGTCATGTGAACTAGATCTGCGAGTAAATGACCAAATTCGAAATTAGGTTCGTTATTGTCATGGACGAATCAATTTGTAGATGCAACTAAAGACTATGAGAGGGAGATGATTGTTTCGCTGCCCCGACGGCGCAACGTAGAGCGCTGTAGCTTTATTGCAAAAGCGACTGTCTGGGGTGGAATATGTCAGACTGCCAACCTAAGCTATGGACATAAGAAGCAGTGAAAAGTATTGTGTTTCGTTAACACTATATATTAGATTGAGCTGACGTCGCTGGCTGCTTCAAAACATTCAAGAGCTAATTGTGAGGCTATCTGCAAGCTGTGTCTGGAGGCCAATGTTGGCTGTGCCTAGATTACCTTAACTTCTTGTTAAAAATAGGTCGGATATTGTGTCACATTCGATGTAATATGGAGAACGCAAAGATCGCCGTTCTAACAGACGTTGATAGAATATATGATATCCCCTCTAGAACTTCATACCCTTAACTCACAGTTCCCGCATAGCAATATGTGCATTAGCACTTCTTTCTACCTCATGAAACATTCCTACAGAAAGGATGTGGTCTATATTGCTGCCAAAGCTAAGGAGGTCATTGAATTTGTCAAATCGAAGAATATTGAATCCGCTTCTCTGGCGAAGACTCCTTCCGCTTAGATATCGATGAGATACTGAAGCTGTATACTCTCGTCGATCGGTTTGGCGTGGACCGAGTGGGCATCGCCGATACAGTTGGCGGTGCTACATCGCGGGAAGTTTTGAGAGGACCGAGACCCTACGCAAAGTCGTGGGCTGTGACATCGAGACGCACTTCTACGATAACACAAGAAATGCTATCGCATATTCCTGCGTCGCTCTCGAAGCTGGGCAACCCATATTGACACCACGGTCCTCGGCATCGGCGAGCGGTACAGCATCACCACGTCTCGGCAGCAGCCTTGTAGCTTCCTTAATTCTCAAGGATCGCTAGTACATCCTAAGGAAGTACAAGATCGAGAAATTAAGCTACCTCGAACTTTTGGTTACACAGATTGTCCAGGTAGAATACCTTTTAAGGATTCTGTAGCTTCCGTACGGGTATCTGTTTGAACAAAGCTGACCGGGCCGACAAGCTGAGCGATGTTGAAAAGCTCGTGGCAAAGTTTACTTAGGTAGAGCTAACAGTCATTACTTGCAATGCGATCCTTATACAACCACCACTTAGAAAGCATTCTTCTATCAAATAAAAAGTGTTTTGATATATTAAAGTAGATTTACCTTCGGGTGTAAAGGCGTTTACTAGCAGAGTGATAAAAAACAAGTGCAATAATCAAGATCTTATTTTTAAACAATAAACTAGTCTCTGTCCTTTTAAACTTCCCATCTTTCTTCGCTACATAGTTAAAGGTATAACATAGGCTCTACAAATAGGAGGCGGGATATTAAGGGATGTACGAGTCCACTTGTCTTAGTCTATTTCAACCTAGCTACCTTAAGAATTTTTCTTCGACCTCACAAGCCACATAAAGCTAGCAGAATCTGTTGGACAGATTAGCCTACACGAAAAGTCTTTCAGGTAGCAGAACTAAATTGACCCTCTGGACGCGTCCAGGCGGAATCCCATGACCATATATTTAGTCCGACCTTCACCCCTGACTTGACTGGAAGACCGGCATGATAAACTCCCTCGTGCCCAGAACCATTAGGATGGAAATTCTCCCAATATACTGCTAAACCTGGCTTAGGCTTGAAGGTTACGCCTTGATATCCATCTCTCCCCTCCTCAGTACACTCAATAATATTGCACCATTGCATATCGTCGGGTTGTTTTAGGTATGGAAAGTTGGTCCCACCACCAGCACAATCGGCAACAAGGTAGACCATGAATGTTGTGGCTCTGTTTCCTTTTGTCAAGGTTGGATCCCAATCATAATGATAGCTATAAAAGCCGTCGACGTAATATCGCTGGATTGTTGGAGTATCTAGACGGGTGTTGTTACCGCGCCAGCCCTGGAATTTCTGCGCGCGATTTTCGATGCGACGCACTATCTTGTCATTGCGGTCCAACTTTGCTGATTCAGAGATACGGTAATCGGGGTCATAGCGGCTCTCCTTGTAGCCGCTGTAGACTTTCGAGTTCTTGAACTTATGCTCACTAGCAATGCATGCGGTTAGAAAGAGGTAACAAACACCATGGAATCAGTCTCAGTACCTTAGGTGAAGTAGATGATCAATCTCTTTTTTACTTAGGAATGATTCGACAACAATTACCAACGGGTCTATCGAAAATAGCTGCACTTGGTACTGATGCCCGTCATAGTTCGGGTTGGGCCACATCAGTCCACGCATGTTAGAGGCGCTCTGGTGCACAATTTGGCCAACAGCTGAGGTGGAAATATTGACACCGACGAAGTAGCTAATAACAAGACTCGACACAGCGGCGGAAATAGTTGCGGAGAGATAAAAAGTCCGCGGGAAGCTTAGACTGGTCAATCGAGACATTTTAACAATAAGATTAGCAATGTAGGGTAAAAATGAACACACTGCTGAGATCTAGAAATGTACTTAAGTAACAAATATCAACGAACTATAGGTCATTTAAATACAGGAATAGAGGAGGGGGTTCGGGTGAGCTCGGCCCTGATTATGGGGATGTATGTATCTCTTGGTCACTGGGTCTCAAAGTACGACACGGTATCTTTGTCAATGACGCTAAATACCCATGCCTCCCTCTTGCACACTCCCCTGCTAGCGTCATATTCCTGGCTTATATATATCCCTCACACTCGCATGCTGCTATCTCAGTGCCCCATTACTGCATCCTCTGCCATACGTCTTGCTTTTAGCCATGGATCCGAATGCCAAGTGGCAAGACTTGGAGAAGGCCTGCCTTCGACAGGCAATTGTCTACCCACAATGGCTACCCAACAGCAGTAGCGTATTCTGGTATAAACAAGAACCTGATTTAGGAAAGTCGCAGTTTATCTTGGTAGACTGCGACATAGGCCTCCGGCGAGTGGCATTTGATCATGATAGGTTGGCAGCCGAGCTCGGTAAGCACACACAGGAAAACTTCAGTCCCGACAATCTTCCTTTTTCGTGGATCAATGTGGCGCCAGATGCTGCCTGGATACGCTTTCAATTCGATGGGCATACATGGCAGTATGAGAAAAGCGGTAAACTGGAAGTATGGCATGGCGATTTCGACCATGGCGGTTTCGATTGCGGTTGCGATGAAGTCCCTTCCCCACTGTCGCGCCAAACGAGTTCCCTCACATTCAGAAATCATACGGCTAATCGAATCCTCTACTCCTGGATCAACGAGAAAGGGACACCTGAGTATTATGGTTCAGCATCAGCGGGCCAGACAGTAACTCAAAGCTCCTTTGTCGGTCACATTTGGCGCCTTGCTATTCAAAATTCTGGAAAGAGTATTGCCTGTGCGGTAAAAGAAAATGCGTTTATTGCTGTTATTGAGGAATCATCTCTTGGTCTTACCATCAAGTGGGAAACGGACGGGTTGAGCAAAAACTCGGATTCTGAAAGGGGTGCAACATCTCCAAGTATAGGGCTTAAAGCTTTTGTACGCGATTTCAACCTCTGGATTAGGAACTGTGACGGGAGCGAGAGAGCAGTTTCACATGATGGTTTTGCAGATAATGAGTTCAAGGACTTTTACCTATCCTCGGATGGGCATTATGCAGTGGCATGGCAGTGTAAGCCTCCATCCAAGCATCTTGTTTATACGGTGGAGTCGTCTCCGAAGGATCAGCTTCGGTCTAAGCTGAGCAGTAGGCCTTGCCTCAACCCGGGAGACAACGTAGAGGTGCAGAGACCTCGTTTGTTTGACTTGGTCACCTGCCACGAGATTTTTGTTGACAATGCTTTATTCCGGGATCCATATGCTCTCGCACACATCGGGTGGTCAAATGACAGCAAAAAATACCGGTTTACATTCAATGAGCGCGGCCATCGACATTTTCGACTCCTGGAGATAGGTCTGAGTGGAACTGTCACGATTCTAGCAGAAGAGAGTAGCACCACCTTTGTTGATTACGCCCACAAAGTCTATTATAAGATCATGACATCAACAAACGAGCTTCTGTGGGCAAGTGAAAGGGATGGATGGAATCATCTTTATCTGATTAATTTCGAGGATGGAAGTTTGAAAAACCAGATTACGAAGGGGGCCTGGGTAATGCGCTCTGTCGAGTGGATTAACGAGGGCAACCGTCAGATTTGGTTTCGTGGATTCGGGATGCTGCAAGGGCAAGACCCATATTATGCTCACTTAGCTCGTGTTAACTTTGACGGGTCAGGTCTGCGTATTATTACGGAAGGCGATGGCACACATACTTGGAGCTGGGGGCCGAGCAAGCGATTTCTCATTGACAGCTGGTCACGCGTCGATTGCTCACCTCAGGCAGTGGTTCGAATCGCCGAAACTGGGGAAGAAGTCGTCTTCCTAGAGAAGGGCAAACTAGAGCCTCTTTTCGAAGCTGGATGGGTACCACCGGAAATCTTTACCGCGCCTGGACGAGACGGACAAGCAAGCATTCATGGCATTATTATTCGTCCAAGTAAATTTGATGCTTCGAAGAAGTATCCCGTCCTTGAACGCATTTATGCTGGTCCTCAAAGTTTCTATACTCCAAAGACATTCCAAAGCCTTCCCAAGCTTCGTCGAATTGCTGATCAAGGCTATATCATAGTGTGCCTTGACGGCATGGGCACGAATTGGCGGTCAAAAGCATTTCATGACGTTTGTTACAAGAATCTAAAAGACGCTGGTTTTCCCGATCGCATTTCATGGATTCATGCCGCCGCTGAGACGCGCCCATGGATGGATTTGTCCCGTGTCGGGTGCTATGGAAGCTCAGCTGGTGGCCAAAATGCTGCAGCGGCCGTGATTCACCACAGCAACTTTTACAAAGCAGCGATAGCGTTAGCGGGATGCCACGACAACCGTATAGACAAACTTTGGTGGAATGAGCTGTGGATGGGCTTTCCAGTAGATAGCAGTTACCAAGACTCTTCTAACATAACTCATGCACATAAGCTGGGCGGTGCCTTAATGCTCGTAGTAGGCGAGATGGACATAAATGTTGAACCAACATCGACGTTACGATTAGCACAAGCTCTTATTGATGCCGGGAAAGATTTTGATTTAGTCTTTATACCAGGTGGCAGCCATCAAGTAATCGAACTGCCCTTTGTGATCCAGAAACAGGATTGTTTCTTCAAGAAACACTTGCAAGACTGCTGAATACAACATGTGGGAAGGTTGTAGATTTGATGCTATTATACTAAAATAAGAAAAGAAAATTCAAGAAATTTATTTTTCCACTGCTGTTGTAATAAGCACTCAGCAGATCGAAATAGTCATTCTCTGACTCTATCTTCCACCACTGTGAACTAGGTAGTTATAGAGACTCAGTAATCACGATTCTCATTTATGATATCAAAGTGTCTAAATTGAGAGGCTCTTCGCTACGCGAAGCTATCTGAGTGCTGTATCTAAATGCTATCTCTGTTGACTTGGAGGAGAAACCATTACAGTAATTGACTCTCTAATATTCGGCATCTTCAATGGTGGGTTTAGAAGACCTATAACACCTTAATAATGAAGTTGGTCGTGTCGTAAATTGTAAACTGGCGTCTTGCTGGCACCTCACTTGAGTACGTGAAGCCAATATAGCGATCTGGATAGAATTTATGACACTGGCTTGTGAGGGGCCAATTCAAGCGATAGGGAAAGTCTCTCTTTTACATGCTCAGACAAGTTAACACCATAGAGAATGCTTATCACTTGAGAAAGACGGTGCTAATGCCTTGTAAGTTTTCGTTTTATATTGACCTCTGCATTTACACTAGGGCTAGGGAAAACCACCGTGGGATACAAAACCTAGCCAAGGTCATCCTACTCCACCATTCATAATTACGAGATCCATTGTACCACATCCGTCAACTAAAATAGATAACAGGTCTAAGACTCGACCTCCTATATCAAAATTAAGATTTGAACATAATAGTAGCTTCGTTTTATAAGGAGAAAGGACTTACGTTCTAACCGTGCCAATATCAACAACATATCTAGTAGCAAAGCTTGAAGTTAAGTTAATTGCAGGGTACACTACTTACGGGCTGAGTGACTTCATGTTAGTAAGTTTGTATAATCAATATGTGGTGAAGGCTTACGCTCTAAACCACAATCGTTACATCAGCGTCTGTAGGTAGCAGCTATTTAGATCTGCAGCTAAGGAGTACTCACAGGCTAAATCACAATATTAACAATCAGGTTTTCATTTTGTTGGGAGGGGGGGGGGGGAGGGGGTAAATGTTGAATCGGGCGACACTTACAGGCTAGATCATGCTCATAACATTAGCAACTTTGTTCAGTAGCAATGACTTAGACCATTGGGATTTACTTACGGGCTGGAGCAATATCAACATTAGTAAATATACTTGCTAGCACTTCATTGCGAGGATGAGACTACTTACAGCCTGCATAAGAGCCATCAAGTCAACAAATGTGTTTAGTAACTTTTGCAAATACTGATAAGGTAAAACTTACACCCTTTGTAAGTTATGTTAGCAGTTGTCTCCGAATATAACCATATTATAATCAACGTATACTCACAGGCTAGATTGCGCCAACCACATTAGCACCTAGAGTTGATAGCTATCTCATCTCAAGCTTCGGATCTACTCACACCCTACACATGATTTTAGCGGCTACAGTAAGTTATTTTCAGTAGGAAGAGAGAATTTCTTACTTGCTTTACCAGATATAATATGTCAGCACCTGTTATTCAGAAGGTAGGGAGATATATCTCAGGAGACAACTTACAGGCTAATCCATAATTTCATGTCAGAGAACTATTTCCAGACAGCATTCATGACTAGAGATTAAGATTCCTTACGTTCTAAAAAGTCAGCATCAATATCGTTGAAAGCTAAGTGCAACGTACTCTAGTATCAATACGGACTGGAACTTTTTCCATAGCAGCAGCAACCATAACGGCGAAGAGAGAAACGAAGAAGAGTTGGAACTTCATGATTGAGGAGTTATTGTTCTTGATTTTTTAGAATGATGCTTGAGGGTTGTAAGATGTGAGGATTGGAATAAGTAATAGCAAAATGACTGGAATTTATACTTCTCCCTTTCCGCAAGACCCGAATTCGGAGTAAATTGCCCCGGCATGTATATTTCGCCTCTCCAATTTCAACTTCCTTCTTGATTAAGCAGATCACCCATATCCACCAAGCATTCCCTACTAATCATGAGGCAAAGACTCCAAAGAAGCATGGAGCATGGAGCATGGGTGCACTTATCCCTGTGATAAATGAGCATTGTGGCGATAACCCTTCGAATGCCTTTACGATAGCACTCCTTGCCTCAAAATATCCATGCTGATATTGAAAGCTCACCGCCAGTATATGCTCTTTCCTTTACTAATAGTACGGTTGGGGCTATGTGACAAAGCAGGCAAAGGGAAGCATGCATGAACCAACAAATCTCGAACTACCTGGGCTCATTGGCCAAAAGAAAAGTTCTCTTGGATGAGCTGCAACGTGACGCTATAACTCTAAATACAACAAAGTTCCGTTGCCTAAGGCAAGGCCGCCATTGCTTTCTGTAGAGGGTAGTTTAGGCTATATTTGCAGTATGAGAGTTGAGGCAGGTCAACAAGCAACAACTTCTAATGGCAAGCGCCAAAATCCTGAGTGAATTTTGTCTCTATGTATTCACCGGGGATTTGCCTATGTTCCCCCACTCTCCAAAGAATAGAAGGTCATTTGCCCACCAGTCCAATGTACATGTCCCGCGCAAATTCAAACCGAGGGGTATGAATTTTCTTCAATGAGATGCATTAATGCGTGCGTTGGGTCGTGCAGATTCTCTTACGTTTAAAGTCAGTTGCAGTAGCGTCAAATACTCACTTGTAGCTTAGTATGCATGGTTAGTACCTTCAAATTGGTGGCAACGTTGTTTTGATTTTGTCCCCATGTTTTCGACTAGCGTATTACCCCTAGATACATTGCATGTTAAAAGAAGCCTAGGCTTCTCAAATGCTACTGTTACAATTACTACTCCTGCGTGGAAGGCAAAAACTGAACTTTGCAGATCATCGCTGTCTCTCCGGGATGTCTTGCCAAACGAGCTACCACGCTTTCGTTCTGGTGCACCCCAACCACGCAATCGCCTTGTAACATTTTGTTCGTGCATATACCTCAATCCCACCTTGCCCCCTCCATACACAAATGATATCAGGATACTCATGATCCGAGTGGCTACCAAAGAGAATTTCCAAACGGCTGGTCATACATCGACGATGGCGAGCTGTGACTTACCATTACCATTATGGAAGGAAGTTGTAGATTCGGATTCAGCAAGATCATTCCGAAGAACCTATTAAATCTACGGCATCACGTTTATTTTACAGCTAATATCAGTGGCTTTAGGAAGTGGAGGATTCGTGAAACCACTGACAATGGAATTGCGGCTAAAAGAACTGACAGTCTTGAGCACAAACACAATATTGTAACTAATTCTGCTTAACATGCTCACTCATATATTCTATGTGACTGCCTAAAGCTATGCTTAACCAATCATAGGAGCATCAAAAAAATAATGGCTCCAAATGTTGATTCCAATTTTCGTTCCCCTTCTAACTGGCATGCCAGCATGGGCGGTTCGAGAGTCACCAGATCCGTTGCTGTGCAAATTATTCCAGAAAACAGCATTGCCTCGACGGGGCTTAACAAGTAATCCAAATCCACTCTCAGTTGTACTGAACTTTTCCCCATCAGCGTCCTCAGAAACACCCTGAACATTAGGAAAGTAAGTCTCGCCGCCATCACAGTCATCTTCGAGATAAGCGAAGATACTTCCAAGCCGATTATTTGGTCTGTGTGGCATAGCTGGATTCCATGTTTTGTTCCTGGTCTGTGGAACCCAATCAGTATGAAGAGGGATCTTGTCTCCTCCTTTGTACTTGACGATGCGAATTGGCTCCGTGTCGATATGCTGAACATTACCGAGGAACGACTTCATCCGCTTTGTGAGACACTCACTAACCACGTCACTTCTTAGAAGAGTGACAGCCAATGTGGCTGTGTTGGGGTCGGGGACCAATTTTCCATCTTCATTAAGTGTTAAGGCAGTGTTGAAGCGGTTACCACTTCATGATAGAATGTTAGTCACTTGGTCCGGGCTATCATTAGATTATTGAGTATCTCACCTCCATTCCAAAAGGTAGTCTATCTCTGCATCTGAGAGAAAATTATTGATGTACACAATGAAGGCGTCGATAGAGAGAATCTCGATTGTATATGGTTGAAGCTGGCATTGAAACGGCACATTTCCAGGCACATTCTTCAAGACAGTTGAATCCCATAAGCCATATTTTTCAGCGATGCTAAAGACGTATTCTCCAATGTTTAAGATGTTATACAATACTGCAGCCAGAGGCACAAGTATAATGGCCCACTTGAGGCGTGTGTCCTACGAGTCCAGCAGAAAAGTTAGCGAACGAGTAGCAAGCAGCAGGAATTCTTGAAATGAATCGCAACGACGCACCATGATGTTCATAGCTTTGAGGGGTGGTAGCAGGAAGACTGAAGAGAAAACTCGAGAAGGATTAAAGACCATTCAAAGTCAATGATAGGAGTCCCTATAGTGTTTACAAAACTCTGCTGGCAGACAATAGATTGTATTCATTGTTGTGATTTCCGATGGACTTCAGGTACTAATTACTGTGTTAGGGTCAGTTCTCGTCCACGTCCTGTGCTCCTAACTTGCCACCCAGTCCAACAAATCGGAGGCAGAGCCGGTAGCATTTCTCGTACATATGATCAATGCAAGGATATAGACAGAAGCCAAGCAGACCACTTTGCAAGTTGGCACGAAGATCCACATATTCGCGGATCTTTACTATATTTGGTATTCTTATACTTCCTACGGTACCATACGTACTACAGTCTCGTTTTATGTTGAGAATACAAATTAAAAAGCAGGTACTTAGTCGGCCCAACACGAACCAAATTTTCTGGCACCAATGAGGTCGGTATGTAGCCGATGCAACCTCAGGCCTTCCACCAACACATAGTATGCATATGTAGAGAACACGCGACATAGCGATGACCATCATTTTCAATCTACTGCTTCTTGGTAACCTAGTTCAAGTCAGACTGCCAGTCTATTAGTGAGAATTAATCCTTACATTATTACATTGAGTACCAACAAACACGCTGCACTCAATCAAAGAACAATTTTGCGGGTGGACAGTTTTTTCCCCTGTGCATACGTCTTCTGTCTTTGCTTGACCAGCTACAAAAGCATATCCATACATGCTAGAATACTAGTTAATGTACGGGCTATCGGTCACTAGGATACTATAGAATGTACCGGTGCGTGATGAAGTAAGTCAAGCTAGTAGCTCAATCTGGATATAGCACTTGAGTAATATGAGAGCCTTGGCTATTTATAGCCAAGGCAAGAAGATTCTTGCTAGGCGTCTGAGGTTACACACTGTCAATATAGAGCAATCAAGATCGATGCGTTGCAGAATTGGCTCGAAATCGTGTATCGTTGGACTCTAGTAATGCTCGTGGTAAATTTAACTTTGAATATCAAATATACTAGATTTAGAACTTCGCTCTCAGCTTCTCATAATGGAGACACTGGTGAAGGGATTCCCCGCTACTAGCGATACACGATCACTATTGGGCATCTGCTAGAGCTTTTGATAATAAATAGGCATTCATTAATTGCAAATACAAATAAAAGCTCACTTAATACGACATATTCCCCAGGAGTGAACGATTTCTAGGTACGCCAAAGAGCTCAACAGACATTCTCCCGCCATCATGAACGCTCAACATGGTGGATAAATGATTTCCAGGAAATCATCTATCTCATTTGGATCACGATGCGTCCCAAACACTACCTCTTCTATAGATTTCAAACAGTGCGTCGTGTGAGGCTCCGAGACCGTTTCAGAATCCACGTGCGTGCCCTTCACCAAGGCACGACCAATCTTTTTCCACATATAAAGGCAGTGAATGAGGTGCCAGCTTCTCGAAGTCCATATTGACCTGGGTTCTGAAATGGATCCTAGAAGCTCTGGCTCATACGAGCTATGCTTCGTCGTCCCATGCATCTCCGTATAAAATTGCCAATGGCCCAATTCCATGAATTCATCCACGAGCTCATAATCAATACACCTTGGTGGTAGCCATGCGGTTGCGAGCATATCAAAGCGGCACCCTCGTGCTTTCGCTTCCTCGGGGGTTTTCCCGCAAGGCAATGCCTCGAAGTTTTGCGACCAGGAAAGTTGACCCGAGGGATATGACTTATTGTCGGCCGTAAGAACTTGATATTGTAGATTTGTAGATGGAGGAACGAATGTGTTCCAGGAGATGATGAAAACGAAAGCAATTAAAGCATGTTCAGCGGCAAGGAACCATAACAAGGGGCGAGAAAGCTGCGTTGTGGGTGGTGACGAAGTTTCTTCACAATGAAGGAAACCTTCGTTGACTTCTTCATGAAGCTCGTGGTCTTCTATCGTCTCAATTTTATCGTATTTCATCTTGGATTTGACATACAACCCCAAAACATAAAGGGATGACAAGCAGCAATTGGAACTTGATGGGAGAGATTCAGAGTCTTGTTCAGCTCTGAATCACGCCTGCCTCTATGAATATCGAGCTAACAGATAAAGCCTAGCTTAAGCCAGGTTGAAGAAAGATGTAATTTGTAATCTACTCGCATGACATGCGAGTCCCCGGCATATACATGCCACTAATTCAAGTTCATTTACACATAATTAATTGTTATTGGTTGTCCTATTCAAGACCAAGGCGGGTGACAACTGGCGAAGGGTAAATCGAATCAGCGCAGGGTGATGCTAAGAATTCTGTAAATTATGAAATGATATGACTAAGGTTCACTAAAGTTAATTCTAATTCAAACAAAGCTCATGAACACCGCCTTTTGTGTGGGTGCTTGTTTGAACTTCTTCCACAGGCTATCCAGTATTCCTGAAGAAACAAATTCTACGTAGTCATCTCTACCTTTGAAAGATCATGTCTGGAATTCCCCACGCCAACGAAATGAGCACAGATGAAAATGAATATGAACAGAAAGAGAGCCTCCTAAACACGAGCATAGTATCGACTCAGTCAACGAGCAAGCTTCCACGATTTGTTTATGCTCTTCTCTCCCTTTCAATATTGCTTAATGTTATTTTGCTAGCTTCTTCTTGGTTTGGTACAAATCATGTTGCACAATCATCATACGAGAACGGATTCGCATCGGACCTAAGTAAGCATAGAAGAGCACTGCACGGGTTGATGTCATAACCAAAGCTGACATTCTCTAGACTCGGTGAAGAGTGAAATCAATTTGATCCAAAAGACGTTCTCTGGAGGAATTGAGCTCAACGGTGAAGCTGGATTCTTCACAAACCAAGACGAGAACAGATATACTGGACCGCCTTCTTCACAAGTAGATGAGGCATGGGATGAACTATTGTTAGGTAGGTCGTGTAAGGAGTTGCCTAGATCCAAATTAGCTCACAGGTGCACAGGGTTGAACATTGATCTTTCGCATGA
>JAJSPD010000175.1:0-34317 GCA_021307315.1 Bisporella sp. PMI_857 | reverse complement strand
TCAAGAGCGTATTGGTGTGCCGAAGCACAAAACAAGTACTGGAGCGGCTTTCCACTACCAGAAGCCATTGATGTCAAAGATCCCAAGGAATTGATCGCACCTACTTTTGACAACACTAACGCTCTTGTTGCTCAACTTCCCCGAGAGCTTAGGCTAACGGAGTGGGAAATTAGTGAGGCAACCATAGGGGACATGGTAGATGCTGGATCTATCCCAGCGCTTCTTACCCAAGCTGGCGTCAATAGCATGAATCAGGTAATCAAAGCAGCAGACAACATCCTCGAAACCGAGCGGAAAATAGTATTTTCGCCTTTGTCATGGGTGTTCTTCTTTTGATTCCCGGCGTTTGTGGGGTCATCGATGCAGCTCTGTTGACCACCCTCCGCTCCGTCATTATGATGCCTGGTGCGCTCACGGAGGTTGCGTTGACGGTTTATGATATTGTGGAATCTCTTGAAAATGCGTTAGGGGCGCTTTTTGGGTTCTTGATGGGTGGTGCTAGGGAGTCAGGCAGAAGCTTAAATCAAGCGGCTAGCTCGAGGAGGGGTTTGTCGAATGACGTGTTGGATGCGCTGAGTCCTATTAAAGCGGATTTGAGTAAGGTCCAGACTTGTAGGGCTTCATTTTATAGATGAGAATCAGCATGTTGTTGTGCAGTTTAGCAGAGACGGTCTGAAAATCAAAGGTTCTTCGTTTTTGGAAACTGATAGTGTTACACATTAGTTAGTGTATTTGATAAGAGACAGAATACGATGGCATAGATACGGCGCTAGTAGATATGGCACTATAGTAAATCAACAGTAAATGATAATTTTGACTAATACTCAAATCTTGTGCATTGCAGTTAAATTTTTCTTACGACGAACCCATCTAGCCTACAGAATCCGTCAGTCCGGGTAATACGGTTGACTATCAACCCGGCAGTTTTTACAACAAATAGTATTAGAAACAATAAACCTTAAAGATTATTCATAGAAACATCTCCTCTCGTGATATTTTGTCCCTTCCGCTTCCCAGGAATCAACTCGCTCGGATGAATCCAGTTGAAAATTGCAAGTGCAATAAACATCAAAAGCCCGTCGAATATATACAAGAAAACCTCGTGCGACAGGATATACCCTTCAAATCCTTGGATGTATTCAATAACTCGGATAACAGATCGCACCATGATGAGTATACTGACAATGTAGAGTACGCAAAGGTGTTTCTGCCAAGGGAGATTTGAGGACAGCGAAGCGTGAGTTGGGTCTCGGCGGATGCGCAGGTGGAAGATGAGGGCAACGAGCATGAAGATACCGAAGAAGATTACCTGGATGAGGAGTCCTGCAAGGATGATTCTTTCGCCTGTTTTGACAACCGAAATATCACTATTCGTTTGCAAACCACTCCCTATAGTACAGCAACATTAACAACAAGATTCTTAAAAGAATCACCAAGAGGAAAGAGGAGAACAAATACGAACCTCCGCACAACACCAGGAAAGACAAAACATCCCCCCCAACAAAGATTTTCGTCAACCACTTTTTCTTAATCAAACAATGCTTTTCACCATTCAGAGTCAAGACAATTCGCCCCAAAACCATATATATACTCGCTGCGAAAAGTGCAGGGGCAACGAGCAGCAACATGGCTTGCATAATGAATGGTCCTAGTGTCCAGTCTGGCGTTTGCTGGGCGGATAGTATTCTCCCAATGTAACCAAAAGCCTCCATGATTCCGCCTAGAACAAGTGCAGTGAAGTACCATGTTCGCGTCCGGATGAGTTGGTAGACGTGTAAGGCCGAGGTCATGAAAAACAACATGGTGAAGATGGCGGCTGCCGGGAGAGAAGGGTCGTATTGATACAAGACAAACTCGTTCGGAGCGTTCTGTTCAGACATTGTGGGAGTTTCGGTAGTATGCGTACTATGAATGGAGTAGTCTGTACCAAAAGAACTTTATAACAGTTCGGCTGAGAAGAAAGAATCTGAAAAGGAAGAGTTGACTTGAACTGAACCGAGAACGAAATTGAAAGGCTTTATGTGAGGAATCTACATCCATGTATGATTAGAGAGGACTTTTGCCTCGTTCTTATCTGGTTTCTATTGGCCGTGTGAAGTTGCTTCTTTTGACCTTTTAAATCTTGATCTACGAAACCTGATGTGGCAGACATATGTATAGTAAGTTGGAATCTTTACAGATTGCCAGCTAGGGCTAAACATGGCGCAAGGCAAGGGCAAGGGGGGAGGCCGGCGACGTTAATTGTAAACGCTTGCTAGGATTACACGATTAACATTGGACCATACAGTACTCTTCCTCCCCTGAACGAATGTAAAAAAGTGGACCAGATCTCAGGAAGCGAACTGGTTGAGAGGCTCGAATTGGATGGCACCGCAAGGGGGGGGGAGTACTGTGGTACCGTACGGAGAAAAGCGGCTCGTTGCGCTGGCGTTCTTATTGGCTCGGGTTACAACCGACGACACAACCCCAAGCAAACCTTAACGCGTCAAGGGAGGCTGTTCATCCTCTATTGGCAAAACCGCAGTTGTCTTATAACGCAAAAGTATATTTGGAAAGTACCAATAATAACATTAACTCAAACTTCTTTACGTATCTCTTGATTATGGCTTACGCCATGGCCGATCTTGGAGGATGTTGCTACTGTTTGATCCGTCCCCCTACTAACTACTATATGGCCTATGAATTAAGGTGGGGTTGAAATCAAATTCCGCCTATTATCACTCTCTCTACCCTCGTACCCTATTGTGGATCATCCTGTGCGACCCGAAGTATTCTCGACACTGAGCCTTCTCGGTATCTACAAGTTTCCACAATTGAATACTGGAAATACGCTTTCAAGCAAATATAATCATGATTTTAAGCCAACTAAACGTGCTGATTCGCCGGCAGCAGGTCGTACAAAGCGGAGTTGTATGAGGCTTTGCTGACTTTTGTGTATCTTGGCTTACGAGTGCGGTTTTGTGTCTGCTGAAGAACATTTGACGCGTCGGTGCAGTCGTAGTGATACCTAAGCAACTCATCGGCCAGTTCTTTTTAAATATGATTTCATCTCACCTGGTGTTGGGAATTGTCTACTTACCCAGTGTACACCTCCGACATCGACGCGATTCATCCTCCTCCACCATCAGCTATCACTTTTGGGAAGCTCAAGAACTTTTAATTCATAGCTATGTGGAGAATTTCATACTGGGTGACGTCTTCTATCCGGTCTTTCGGATCTGCTGTCTCCAATGTACACCAGTATTAACAATGTTGTCAGATTTCCCCCGTTATCTCTGGCCTTTGCTGGCTGGGAATGTTAATGGGCCTTCTTATCCACTGGCTCGCTAGAGACCAACCTCGTTATCCCTCCATGGAACCGTACCAAAGCATCCCATTCATCTCAGATGTGGGAGCCTTTCAGTTGAAACCTCTCTTCATCGCAGGGTCATGCGTGACTACCCTCTTTCTTGACCTATCGTTTATGTAAGTATCACATCGGTGGGTTCTTCCAATCAGTGCTTCGAGTGGACCTTTATATCCCACGCTGAAGAAGTTCAAATTAGAACCCCCCTCTTCAAACAGAAATAACCTATGCTGACATTTCGTAGTTCAGAGAGGTGGCTACGGCATCGTGGGCGTCTTGCCAGAAATCTTACTACTACCGAGAAGGTGCTTAGTGTACTGGGCTTTCTCTTCGCTCTCCTGGGAACGTCCGGTTGTAAGTATTCTCGACTTCCTCGATTTCAACCCAGGAAATACTGACTCCTAATTCTACCAAGTGATTCTACTGAGTATCTTTGATAGCTATCACTACTCAACCTTACATAACGTTTTCTTACTGCTATTCATGGCGGGATACATTTTCTCTGCGATCTTTATTTGCTGGGAGTATCAGCGTCTTGGAATTCGTCTGTCTTCCCATTCCAACCTTTTCCTAACACCTACTCGAAGGATAATACTAACAATGTGGTGTATAGACTACCGAGAACACCGCATACTCCGTGTCTCGTTCTGGGTTAAGCTCTCCTTTATCCTCCTCGAAATCTGTCTCGCTATCGCCTTTGCCGCTTGCGGTATCCGCGATGACACCGCCAATGTTGCCGTGTGTCTCGAATGGGCCATTGCATTCACCTTCACATTTTACATATTGTCTTTCTTCATAGACCTGCTACCAGCTGCTTTTACCAAGCGAATGGCCTGCCAATTTGAGAACGGAGGCGAAGCAACAGAAATGGAGGCGGGGCACAACGATTACTCTGCGAGTGGAAGAGGAGGGATTGATATAGGAGCCGCGAATAATGGGCGGGTTGTATCCATGGCCTGATCTTTCAAGAGCAGCGATTCATGGTCAGTCATATTTAGATAAAAAGCCAAGGAGGGTATAGATGGCCGAGGATGGTGCATGCTAGGATAGGGCAATTCAGAGGCAGGTTGGAGGGCATTGTGTGACAGTAACGAATATAATTTTAACTCCAAATACCTGAAAGGGGCTCTCTGTGGATTCTAACAATGTGCAATTAGGGATAATTTTGCTCCAAGTGGCCCAGACTGTTAGTACTGTGGCGGTGGTAATAGATACGTGAGAAGAAGCGGGAGGTTGTTAGTCTGGAGTTTTTGGGTCGCCAAGCCTGACTTTTCGTTGGAGATAGGTAGTCTAAGTATAGTTCCCCTACATTATTGACGAAAGTAGGAACTGATATTTAGCATCATCATACAGGCTAGAAGAAATACTAAGACAGTGTCCCAAGCCTTGGCACAAGGTCCAAGCTGAGCATCCCTGTACGCCAAGGGGTGCATCAGCGGCGTGGTCTACAAACGAGACAAGTTACGTATGCATGTCAAGCTAGTAAGGGTATTAGAAGAAGCCCCTTAGAACTACAATTTTCTGCCTCCTCCTGCATTCTCAACCACCGTGGACCACCAAAGAGTTCCCCCAAAGGTATTGAAACTGAGCAATCGACAATCGCCACCAGTCCGTATTAGCTGTTCATGACCCATTCTGCGAGATTTCGACCAGACGTGTCACCCAAGAAGTTTCATGCGGGACCAAGTACACGAACGAGAAGAATGTTCGAAAGAGAGCCAAGAGAGGAATCATTCTTCGCATCTCAAGCGATCCCGGCATATCCGACAAGTCCACAAAAAATCCAGGTTAGGTTGTAGCGACTGCAAACGTCGTCGAGTGAAAGTTTGTGCTCCTCTCCCCGGCTCCTGGGGAACTACCCTCTCGTACCTTGTAGAAGCTGTTTGGCTGATAGAATGGGACATATAGTGCGGCGAAGAAAAGCCCGAATGTCAGAACTGCACTAGGTTTGGTACCAAGTGCAGTTTTCTTTCTACCACCCCTATCATAATCGCGGACCACCGATTCCGCATCAAGACTGTCAAGACTGTCAAGACCCTGAAATCGACTCTAGACATCGATCGGAATCGTCACTCACTTGACGTCGGCCTCCAACCCGCCACTTTGGATTTGAAAAGCTTGGAACTTTTCTATCATTATATCTCAGAAGCATCCTTTACCCTTGCTACATCTAAAGCTGTCTCCATATGGCAGGTCGCCATCCCACAAATGGCTTTCTCGCACGCCTTCTTAATGCACGGCTTGCTCGCCGTCTCCGCACTCCATCTCGCATCCCTTCAACCCCAACGCGCACCTGAACTGCAGAAATCCGCCTTCATGTCTAAGCAAGCCGCCCTCCCATTGTTTCGAAGATTCGCTGCAGAAAGTGGGAGTGGCGATACACATGCCGTGTTCGCTTTTTCTTGGTTTGTTGTGCCGTATGTACTCTCCTTATCCGGAGGGAGCCAAAGTAGTAAGATACCGAATTTCGATGGTAAGAGTCCTCATTGGTTCCTTGTCATAAGAGGCCTTATTGCTCTACTTTGGAAGAACTGGATGGGCTTAGTCAATGGACCCTTCGGCCCTCTGCTTGCGCAAACTTCTGGTGAATTTTCAAAGAGTTCCAATCCCGACGATGGCGAGCTAGCCAAATTACATCATATCCTAGCCCCAAAGGATGATGTGTTTGCTGAAGAGGAAGCGGAATTGGCGGCCTGTCGAGTTGCGTTGGAAGAATTGAGGAGAGTTTCCGCTCTGCCGTACGCCCCCTGCAACACTTTACCTTCTACATCGTCGGTGTTTCTCTGGACCGGTACTGTCACCGATGAATTTTTGCAATTGTTATACAAGAGGAAGCCGGAGGCGTTGGTTGTGTTGGCATATTATTGCGTGCTTTTAAAGAGGGTGAATTCCATTTGGTATTTCAAGGGAGTGGGCGAGACCTTGCTAGATGCAATAAACAACGAGTTGGACAAGAAGTGGAAGCCTTGGATTGCATGGGCTGTGCAGCAGCCTTCGGAGTAGTACGAAGTACAACCCCGATAATCGATGAAAGATTTGTGATGCAAATCTTGATATATCTCAAAGACATCGTCAAGCGTCCACGTCGAGTTTTGAGACCCCTTCGACGGAGCTTGTCCAGCTCTTGTGATGAGGCCATGATTTGCTCCACATTTGGCTTTACTTATAGATGAGCCTTGGCACTTGTATTGTACTACAGGAGATTTGATATCTTGCGAGGATCAACTGGAAGGTGGGAAACTTGTACATGAGTGGTTAAGATGTTACGAGGTAGCAACACCCCTAGGCCCTGAGGCTCAGTAAGTTCGCTTACAAAAAAACACTTGGAGGGAGTCCGGTGTGGAACTATTGGATCTCATGGAGCCTCGGATTCTCAGCTTCCACGAAGCCTCTATAGGTAAAGCATAATTTCTAGGTAGATAGGAGCTTCTTGCGCAACTCAAATAGTATTCCTACTAGTTACCGGGATCTACCATGACATGTAATACACCTACTACTGTCCAGACTTAACCTATTCGGCAGGATCTTCTACCATTTCTCTCCAAGACTTATAAGCCGCAACACGACGCAGGCGAGCGAGCCTAAGGAATAAAATGCACCAGGTGTCGCATTTCATAACCAATTTTTTGTGTGAAATTCAAACTTCTCCCGGCGGCATCTCCCCAGGCACATGGTACTGCGCTGAAGTTAACAATATATCTGCCGACTTCATTTTCCCCGGTCCTTCCGACAGTGGCTTCATTGTCGAAGTGCGGCTCGGCGTCAACGTGATAGCATCCGAGGAGAAGCTGCCTAAGCGGTTTGGGTCTTCTTCCTTCGCGCCGTTTTTCTTAGATAACGAGCTGGAGCTGAGGATAGTCCTAGCAAGGCGTGTCAATTTCGATTTCTTTTCCCCGCTACCGCCGTAGTCGTAGAGTACTGATAAGTCGTCAGGCAGCTCGTTATTGTGGCCGTGCTGATTGTCGTTAACGCTGCGCATATCCTTAGCCAGGCCTTTGAGCCGATGCAAAAGTTCATCGTTGGTGAGGTGCTTCGTGACTTGTGTGATGGTCCACTCGAGCAAACCGTCGACTTCTTCTGTTGTCAAACTGTCGAGTGGGCTCGCCTTCGGCGCCTGGAGCGCTTCAAGGAGCTCCTGAACGCGATCGGCGATAAAAGTGCCAAGATCTTCGGTGAGGCCGCCCTCCAGGCCTCCATCGTCCTCAAATGCCTTCTCACCGTCGGAGATACTATGCCGGCCACTCACAAAATCGCCAGTTCTGAGTTTGCAAAGCCCGAGCAGCACCGACACTTCAATTGATATACTCCCATTCACGTCCAACTTGTACTTGCTTCGCGGAGCAGAATCGTCAGCGCCTGTAAGCATCATTTCTAGGGAGAAGCCTTCAGAAGGAGTTACATCAACTAGGCCACGCTCCTCATTTTCTATCCTGAAATAGTCGAGAGCCTTCTCAAGGATAGTGCTTGCTTCCTCAAGTTCTTCCTGTGTGCCAATCTTGTATTTAGCGAGCGCGCGAAGGATCAAGACGTCCAAACCTGGCGAAGAGACGAGCGCAAGCGCCTCATTAGCCCGGTCGGCTCTACCCTGAAGATATAAGTAGCGACCCATATCCTTCAACACCGAGTCTTGGACGCTAGTGGCATGAGGAAGATCTTTGTAGACATCCAGCATCTGGCCAAGGACTTGTTCGGCGTCCGCTAGCTTGTTTCTTGTTAACAGCAGCTGGCTGAGATTTTGAAGTCCCCAGAGCAGGTGCCGATAGCTGCGAGAGAATTGCGTTCTCTCCACGCTTCGTAGTAAATGCGCCAGGATGCGCTCTGACGAAGCCTCGGTTTCACGGTCCAACAACGCTTCCATAACGGCAACCTGTGCAAGGAAGTAGTTACTATGTGTCTTTCCCCAGACTTTCTCTATGATTGTGAGGAGCTCCCAGGATATACTCGAGCTAACGGCCTTATCTTCAAGGGTCTTGATCATCATGCTATAGCACCTCCAATTCCATTGAGTAGACCCGTACCGTACAGTGGGAGATTTCGCTCGCATGTCTAGTACTGTAGTGGGGTTATGTCAGGGTGTCAAATGGTGGCTTTGTCAGGTGGTGGCTTTGTCAGGTGTTAGGCTGGCACATGACTTGTACAGCTGTATATAAACTCCTTTTGGGACTTCAATACCAAACCAGCTTTTTGCTCCTTGAACATTCACTCTACCACAGTACTTTGTCTATGACGGCTGGCACCTCGGCCTTTATGTTTGGAGATCGCTGGGCGCCAAGCACGTATATCAGTTCGACAAGAGACCACTCTGGACGAGGAAACCATACGTTTTGCTCGCAAGACTGTTTCCACTCGTCGGAGTCGGCATGACTAACGATGCCCCTATACAATTTAGCTGCTCCATCCATGTCGCCAAGGTAACTCAGCGACGCCGCTACATAGTATTCGGCCTCCAGAGTGAATGAGTGCGCGGGGCCAAGCGCCTGTGACCAGAACTCGGCCACCTCTCTCATGCGTTTCTCGGCGGCAGCGTGGCTGTGTATCGTGCAACGATTGTGCCACAAGTACGCACCTGTCGCCCTCTTCACGCGCCGAGTTTGTATGGTGCTTATACCGCAACTATCCCATAGTCTTTCAGCAATCCTTAGCGAATCGGTGCTGAAGCCCACGTCATAGAGATACATGATAAAGACGAGTTCAACGCAGTGCATAGGCTCTGAGTCGCCGAAAAAGATGGGTGTGCGACTCTGGAAGGAGTCCTGGAAGGAGTCACGAAAGCTTTCTCGGAAGAGCAAATGTGAGGTCAAGGAGTTTTGCTCCCTAAAAGGCATCCTGAAACCGGGCTGCAGGAGAAATTCAACATATTTAGAAGTAATGTAACAGGCAAGCATCTTAGCGGACAGCTGGTAGTTCTCAAGACCGAGGTTGCTGGTTCCACGCATTTGACGAATTCTCAGCCAGTCGCTGATGAGTGGGTGGATAGAAAACTGAACGTGCCCGGCGTCATTGCGCGAGGGATGCTCTACTAGACTCATCGTTCCCAGCTGAGCGACAAAGTCTTCGAAGGCAGGCGAACTCCATTCTTCACGGTTGTCAATGAATAAATGAAACCACTTCGGCAACTCCTCCGTTTTTTTTTTCTGCATGTAGTATATGCGGAATATCTCCTCCGAAATATCCTTGCTGTTAAAGAACCCAAGGACATTGAGGAAGGCAAGCTTTTGTGCTCCAAGTTCAGTGTGTGGCTCGAGGAGTTGCACCATCAATTCCCAAGTTGCGAAAATGCTCGTGCCATTCTGCCGCATATCGATTGAGTAATCTGAAACTCCCGGCAGGATCTGCATGATTACCTCCGCTTGCGCATTATACCGAGCTAAGAAGTCTTGCACTCGCACAAGCCCGGCTCTGCCACCAAGGTAGGTCCCAGCAAGGTCGACAGCAAGGGGCATGTTGCCTAATCGGTTGACAATAGTTGCTCCCTCTGTAATATTGGCTTCGTCTGTCTTATCGAGTTTTCCAGATGTCAGCAGCAGGTCCAGAGCCTCTTCGTCAGTCATGCCAGTAACTGGGATGTGGTTGCCCAGCTTTCTGACCTCTCCTGATCTAGCGGTGAGGATGATACATCCTTGCTCTGACGTAGGCATATATTCGCGGATATCGACCTTTGAAGGGTCGTCGAAATTATCTAAGATCAAGAGCCAGGGCTCCGGCCAGTCTGTGAGTATACTCTTTGTGAAGCGAATGCGGGAGTCAGAGTCGACGAGACTGTCATCTGCCAACTTTAGCGCGTCCGAGAACGACTCGAAGCTCTCCCTTAAGCTCTGCTCGGAGCTTGCGTTCGCCCACAAGATTGCGTTGTACTTCTTCGCGAGCCGAGCTCGACGACAGTACTCGAGTGCAATCTGTGTCTTCCCCTGACCGCCCATGCCTTGAAGCACGGCGACTCGTGGAGCACTGTTGAGTGCCGCATCGAGAACCACCATGTGCTCCTCGCGGCCGACAAACTTAGCAACGCCTCGGCGAGCGACCTCGTAGATGGCGCGGCCGCCAAGATGGTTTGTTGGTTGTCTTGTGGGCTTCTTAAGGCCCTGCGTCATTATGAATAGAGTAAGGTGGTCGACATCCTTCGATAACTGCTCAGTGAACTCCATGACTCGGGAATCCTTCCCCAGGCTTTGAAAGCCCTTCTTCAGACGCTCTATTGTTGACGCACCTGTCGCAGGCAGGTACTCATCTAGCATCTGCTGGAACTTGGTGAGTTTCCTGTCAATGCCAGCTAGAAATATTTCGAGGCTATGGGCTGCGTCTTCAGAGTAGTCAGATGTATTGAGATCGTTCAGGGTAAAAATCATAATGTCAAGACGTTGCTTTATAGATTCCAGGTTCTCTGGTAATGTGGCTCGTTCATCCGTGAACTTCCATATTTTGCTAGCTAGAGCGGCGGCGAGAGTCACTAACTGTATGACGTTGAGGCTTACCCCAAGGGCGCTGATGGGATCGGCCATGCTAGCGAGGTCCCCGTCCCGTGGTGAGTCTAAACCTACGTGTCAGTCTTGTACGCTGGCGAGGCGAATCGCGAGGAGAAATAGTCTTAAGGCGAAAAAGAAACCCAGCGCTGTAATATAGCACCAAAAGGATGAATAAGATGGGAATGAGTTCGTCCGAGCACGGACTCAGCCGCAAATAGCGTTTATGCCTCGCGGAATGCCTGCATTTAATTCATACGATAATTTATTGTAACGTACCCCGCAAGCGAGTTTGCCACCCAACCAGCATGACTGGCACGCCTGGTCTTTTGTGTTCGCACCATATAGATCACTTTTTTAAAATAGTCTGCTGTTTAGCCCGCTTTTGTCTTCTAATATTGAGGGCTTTCTGAGTAGTCCTGTTTGCTAGAATTGATTTTATTTTGTTAAACTTGCGGGGCGGTCAAGCGGTTGTATATTTCTTCGGGTTCTTTCTCCTTTTCAGGTGTTTTAAAACAAGATCCCGGTCGTTTTCTGAAGATAATAAATCCATTACATGACTGCCATGCTTTACATGGACTCTAAGTTCTATAATATATACGTGCATGGCCTCTTTGCTGACTCGGACAGGGGAGTGCATTATCGCAAGCTTCGACGTTTAGTGCTAAGCACCTTCCACATAGTTAGTTTCCATCGCGCTGTACTTATTAAGCCGACTGTAGAGCATGGAAAACTGTGTCCAGACATTTGTCCTCCTTTTCTTACATTCGTTACATGCATTCTGCCTGACAAACGCTTTGCCCCTGCGATTCTTCCACTGCCTGCTAGTGAGATGCACGACGGTTTGTCTGCAGAGCAACAGAGGCTGTCGGCATTTCAACCTAAATTTTGGGCATCATGATATGGCCCACTAAGTATGCGGACTACCGTCTTGCACAATAAACTATGGTTCCGGGAGTGTTTGGCTTTGTCGTGCTACAGATGTAGCCACTTCATGACGTTAGATCACGTGGAAGCACGAACGCTTCTCTACTGCCAACAGATCCTCCCAATTGATTTTCTAGTTGATAGATCCTCCCTCCAATGCGGATCTCCACCGCGGCCGTTTCCCATCGCAGTGTCATCTGCCACCTGTAATAGGAGTTGCATTAACTGTCAAGCGCTAATGATTAAGCCCCGGTCGAGTCGCTGTTGCTTTCGAGCTAACCTCCGCAATTCGCAAATCCACCATCATATTTGTTACGTTCGTATCTAAAGCATGACGCTCGGTGTTGCGGAATCCGATCTATCAACACAAGTTGTCTTGCTTTCTGCTTTAGCCACGAAAAAGAGTATACAATCGGTCAGTTGATGTCCGTTTCTTAGAATATCACTTGGCCGACCAGTTCAAATATTGGGAATCTGCGACCTGTCAAATGGCAGACAGCATTCGCCAGTGTAAGAAAGAAAACTCAATTTAGTTTAACTAACTCAAATCAACTTTAATTTGTATTTGAGTTGATTTGAGTTATTAATTTTAATTTGAGTTTGAGTTGAATTTGAGTTGACTTTAAAAAAAGTTTAACTAACTCAAATAATAAAGATTTTTTTATAAAAATAAATTAAAAACTAAATATTAATAAAAGCTTATTTTTTATTAGATTAATTGTATTATAAATACGTTATTACTATTATAAAAAAATTAGAAATAAAAAAAACAATCTAGAAAGTTCTAGCCTAAGGCAGAAACTTCTCGGAAGAATTATTATTCCGGCTAGGCTATGCCTAATTAAGTATAGTTCGGCCTGGAAAATATATAATCCGACTATTCAAATCAACTTAAACTAACTCAAATTATTTTAACGGCAAATATCTGAAATACCATCGAAAAGTCAGTAAATATCTCAAATACCACCACTAAATTTGGAGGCTTTCTGGGCGTACCACCGTTTTGAAACAGTGGTACGTCAGATATCTGCCAACAAAATGATGGTATTTCAGAAAGATTACCTGTAACTACTAAAATATCTGAAATACCATCATTTTGTTGGCAGATATTGACGTACTACTATTTGCCGCTAAAAGACTAAAACACATAACTCACAAACCTTAATACTATTGTAACTTTAAATCCTTTATTTTTTTCAATTGTAATCTTATTGATATCGTATTATAGCTTTCGAAGTAAGCTTACGTTTCCTGATATTCTTTAGCTAAATTAGCTATCAAAAGCTTTGTTGCAAACGCTTCTGAATCATAAAAAGCTACTTATTCAAATAAAAAACGATTCAATATTGTATGTCGAACGCCGCGCAACTGCAAGTTCAAAATTAAAGCTTGTAATTCTAAAAAAAAAGAGTTGTTATAACTTATCTAGAACTTTATACTTGCTTTTTTGCAAGTCACTTTCAAGCTTCGAATATAAACAGTTTAAAGTATATAATACTTTATTACCGTTTTTCGATTATCAAGAATCTTAGAATTACTTTAAAGCAAATTCAATCAACTGAACGCTTGCAATTTTATAACAAAATTCCTTACTTTTAAACGTATCGTGTAAAGCAGACTGTTCTCGACGAAATGTATAGTAATAAAACTGAATCGTTTGCGCTATTTCTTAGCTATATCGAAAAGTTCAAAAAAATCGATGAAAACAATTACGTTGTACTTTAAACACAGACTAATAACGTATTCTAAGCAGCTTTTTTTGCTTCAAGCTTTTTTGTTTAGCTGCAAAACAGCTTCGTTAGTTTTTTGCTTTTGATAAAACTTATACAAAGTCGCGATATCGTATAATATTGTTAATTTGTTGTAAAATCGACGTTAACGACAAAATAGTGCTTTTAGCCTAGGCATTAATACTTATTAAAGAAAAGTATTGGTGAGCTAGTTTTTACGTTATTTAAAAATTGCTTTTCTAGTAACTTTGCAACGTTGCTATACTTTTATTTCTAATCGTAAAAAAAGTATAGCGAAAGCTATAGTAAAAAGTATTTTGCAGCAATTTATTTTCACTGTTGTCAATATATTGCAAATAACTTACAGCAAAGATTCGATAACAAAGTAAAGCTACTTTTTAAAGAGCATATAAAACTAAAACGTTATTGTTGTTTAAAGCCGAAATAATAAAGTTGAAAAAACTAAGTACGCTTGCTTTCGATTACTTTTGCAATATCGACAAAAAGCTTTAAACTAGAGCATACTTTAAATATTTTCGATTTAGCTATAATACTTTTAATATCGTCGAATCGTTAAATTCAGTTTAAAGTAATTATCGACGTTTGCTTCTTTTTCGATTACTAAACGCTATTTATTTAGCAGCGACTGAAACGTAGTTTAAAAAGCGTTCAGAAACTAGCAAATTTAATAATTTTGCTAACGTGCCAATAGCTAAATTCAAAAGCCGAATACAAGCTTTTTGTCGATATCGAGTTTATTTTTCAGATTAAAATATTGCGCAAGTCGAGAATTTTGAATCAAGCCGGAAGTAAATAGTTGTTTTAAATCAAAAGTATTGCGACTGTACAGATTTCAATAAGTATTAATCGCTTTGTTTTACGCAATTGCTGCTGCAAAATTTCTGCGAATCGATTCAATTAAGCTTTTTAATCAGTATTTCACTACGCAAACTTACGAGTCGATTTACTGCTATACAGTACTACCAGTTTCAATCGAAAACCTTCTTCGTGACGATTCAATTAAGCCACCGATTTTGCGCAAAACAGCTGGCCGACTTCGAACAAAATGTGTACGCAAAAGCCAGTAAAGCAAAAACAAACACGCTGTAGAAATTGTTTTAAATAAAGTTATAATCGCCGTCGTTGTACAAATCAGTCTGTTTCAAATAAACGTCGAAAACGAGTTACGAATAGCTACAATCGGAATCTGAAAATGAAAACAGTAAAAAAGAAAAAAAGGATTAATTGAGTACCGACGAAGAAAAGAAATCACGCTTCGATCAAAAGTTAAGCATACAAATTGAAAAGGTTAATTAAGCTATTAAGCTGGAAACAAGTAATAGCAGCGATAACTTTTCAGAAGTCGACAGCGATATTTTCGATCAAGATTCTATTCAACTTACAGATTTAGCTTTACGATTTTCTACAAAGTCTAGGAAAGCGTATAGAATATAATTGATTTTAAGAATACAACAATAAAAGTACATTGATTTCAGGCTTATATTCTACTTACAGCGTACCTACAACGTGCTTATAGCGAGTGTTAAAAGCTTTCTTAAATACCATCAATTATTTAGTGGCTTTCTGAAATACTATTAAAAATTTAAAAGTGTTGGAGGCTTTCTCAAATACCATCAATTATTTGGTGGCTTTCTGAAATACCATTATTTGTGGTATATGAGAAAGCCTCCAAATTCAGTGGTGGTATTTCAGATATTTATCGACTTTTTGATGGTATTTGAGATATTTGCCGTTATTTTAATTTGATTTGAATTTGATTTGAGTTGTTGCTTTTATATTAGAGTTTGAGTTTGAGTTGAGAGTATAACTCTAGAGTTCAACTCAAATTTATTACACTGGCATTCGCTGATGTGGTATGCTCTTATCCTGTGATCCGCCTACCCCCTACATCTATAACCTGCTTCATCTATCGTACACAGCCCTCAGTCATATCCCATGAGATAATAAGTCGGCTTTACAGTGCCGTGACTGTCCACAAGAAATGAGCCGAGGTGCAGGCGATTATTCAACTTTTTGATGATCGCTGCATAATTGGAGAAATAGCTTGACAGAATGGTTCCACACCAATTTCCACGATTGGATGGAACCAAACTGGGAAAATAAGGAACCAGAGTCTTGTATAAAACCTGCGATGCTTTAAAACAGCCCACGCATGGTTCTCTTCCGACTAGTTCTCTTTCGCTTCGATACGCGGCTAGGTAAGCAAAGTTCAAAAGCTAAAGACTTTAATTTAAGGCGGTTGTAGAATGTGTCTCTTGATGTATGCATACGATATTACTTTAAAGTTGGGCAAGTCAATCCCTGGGACAGATCTACTATATCTCCTGAGCGACAGAGCAGAATGGTCAAAGGTTAGGCATGTGCAAATTTGAGAGAACGAATCATTCATGCATGTGTCTTAACGATGCTGGCTTATGTCACCTTGTGTTGGTTTGATAGGAAAGGAAAAGAGAAATGGTAGACGCAGCGATCTTTTATACTGTATAGTCTAGGCCTAGGAAATAGGCCACATGTTATGAAACCTAAAGTAGTTCAGCTTATAGTAGCATACTTCCTTTAGGAACACTAATCCAGAATCATCGCCATACTATTGCACCCCACCCAATAATTGAACTACCTCCCCTAACTACCTACTGAAACAGCGGCAGGCCTATTTACACCCTTTCCCGAAGCAGGAGCTGCGGTTAATTAGAGCTAACACATGCTATCGAACTATATCGCCTGGGTCCTCCACTACACATGCTTCCCTCTTCAACCCCCATGGAGCAAATCTCTTTTTGAGTCCTCCCTCTCTCTTGTTTAAATCTGTATCGCTTGTAGTCTCTCACCACTCCAAGAAGTGCATCCGAAACCGCAGCGGCCTTCGACATAACCAGGTGTTGCTATCCCTTCCTTTCATATATTCTGTACGGCAAGTCAATTTGTGAGTGACTATCCCATAGGACTTAGTACAGGACATACAGAACTGTAAGCTATAGTCCCGCTCCGACTAAGATACTCTAACAAGTTTACCTAGATAGTCAGGATACTTCGATTTCAGCAGCAAGTTTCACATAATAATTAATATTCTGAGTAGCAAAGAATGGCAAGATGATTTCATCGCAACTATGTAAGGTCGATGGAGCCATGTGTAAAAAGCCTGCTAGAAAATCAAGCACTCAGAATATCTGATGTGAAGCTCAAAGTCACTATTCAAACTTCCGACACCAAAAATGGAATACGGTAATCCTACGCATCTAGCTATGTGCTCTGAACCGATTTGCTCAATAGTAAAAGCCACATACGACACGCTCACCCTAAGCAATCCAGACCCTAGTGCTTTGAAGACACGATCTATTCCGTACCTCAGCGGTTCAACGGCATGTCTCCGGCGGTTAACATTATGACCATTGCTGAAAAAGAAGGGTACATTAAGATGGGAAGTCAAGTACCATCGCAATTCAATAGTGCTCGTCTTGCATATAATCTTGATAATTTGGCGGAGAATAGCGTGGGGAGGACACCCTTCTAGACGAGGAAGATTTTTTTAAGCCAGCTTTGGACTATGGGAAATTTTATTTATCCCTGGGGTTTGCGGCGATTGGTTTCGTTTATTTGGCCCAGTCGGAGTTCTATACTGGATAGATTGTGGAGAGAGTGTTAATCAGCATGTATGGGATACGTCGTCCTTCAAAATGATGTCTGGTTGCTGAGTGACATATAGCAGCGGCTCACTCAGACTCCCGCTTCCCTGCCACCATTTACAGTCAATATGATCCAAGACTTGTCAGAGCACCCGGAGAAAGTCCACAGGGAATACAGGATGACCCTTCGCATCTAGTAGCCGTCATCTCGACAGGCGAAGCGGCCCCAGTTGCTATGGAAGAAATGAAAAAGATGCCTGAAATTGCCATTCCTGCCTTTAAAACGAAGTTCAGGTTTGAGAAAAACCCGAGAATTGTAGGGGTCGAAGGAGCGGCTCATCGAGCTAAACAGGCAGTGACAGATGCGTTTTGCACGAATCATGATGAAGTATAGAACTTAAGATACTACTTAGGTTACGTAATACGCACCCCATGCTTATATAGTCACATTAAGGGAAGCCAACTATTGACGTTCTTGGAAAGTGCTTGCTCGCGGCTGTAGTTGCGTTGATTTGCGTGTCGCTTCGTTGCAGAACATAACCCAAGTATGGAACAGAGGATCCATAGAGCAAAAGCGGATTAGCTGTCAGGGTTAATTTGTCAGAGCCGTGCCTCACGAACTTAAAAATGCTCATTCAACATACCGTAAAGCGCTTATTGCTTACGGCTGTTTCATAAAAGTAACCGTATCAGGTTATTCTTAACTTGTAGCCATATTCTGGTTCTTGTAGCGTTGCGAAAAAAAGGGTGTTGTGGGGGCACGCCATACCCCAAAAATTAAATGTATACATATTGGTTACGTGGTAACAATGAAAATATATATCATTGTTGCTAATTGTTACGTACGTGGGCTGGTCACATGCCTACTTTTTTAGGAGTAAATGGCTTTTATTTCTTACTTGATCTTCGTCAATAGGAGTATCGCATCGGATTGTACTGAGTACGCAGCATGACAATATCCAACAGACTATTTAACAAAACTATTGTTTTTATATTATATTAAAGTTTGCTATTATTAAAATAGTATATAAATAAACGTTATACCAGTTTTAATTGTTATAATTCTTCAATTTTATAGCAAACTTTAAATTAGAATAGAATTTTATTAAAATAACTAGGAATAGCAAAAGTAATTCCGCCTTTTAATTGGCTAATCAAATCATGTACAATTCGTTTTATATTATATATCGAGATATTTTTGCAAAATTGTAAAATAAATAGTTGTGCCAGGTTTTCTTTAACTCATTCTAACCGCATGCTTACTTTTTGGTTTATAGACGCTAAGTTGAGAAGAGTAAATCTTTTGTAAAACATGCAACTTGAATATTCGCCTATACTTGAAATATATCTAGTAACCTTAAACTCACCCTTCAACCTGTTCACCAGCAATTCCTTCCTTCTCCAATCTGGCCTCCTCTACCCTCGCGTCTAAATCACTCGTCTTTTTCGGGTTCGACCCTGGTACAAACCAACCAGTGCTATTAAACAATGCATTCATCTCCTCGAGCGGCAGCAACTTAGTCTCAGGCATGAACGCCCAGAAAAAGATAGCGTTTGTGAAGTTACAGACCACAAACAAGATAAAGTACCTCCAGCCAATGTTCTCGATGGCGGGCGCGGTGATCTGTCCAATCATAGTGTTGAAAGCGAAGGATGTCATGACACCAATTGAGATGCCCTTCGAGCGAGTCTTGGTGTCGAAAACTTCGGCGGGAATTATCCACGACAGGGAGCCACAGGTGAAGGAGAAGGAAACTTGATAGAACCAGTTGGTCACGATGAAGAGCCAGCCGAGGGAATTTTGAACTCCCAAGGTTTGGTTTGGGAAACTGGCAATCGTTGCAGTTACAATAATAAAGCAAAGGCAATTGACGCCGTTGCCAATAATCAATGGCCAGCGACGACCGAGCTTGTCGATGAACAGCACGGTACAGAGCTGAGCGAGGACTGAGAGTACATTGCTGATAGCTTGGTACTTCAAAGACTCCGTTGTTCCGATGTTAATCGTTTTATAGATATCAGGAGTGAAATATTGGATTGCTGACACACCGGTCATTTGCACCGAAGCCTGGAGAGCCGTCACTAAGAAAAGTCGACGGAAGCTAGAACGATCGGTGAACAGATCCCGATAGCCTTTCGCCTCCACTTCGTGCTCTTGAGCGATCGCTGATTGGATCTGTAAGTATTCGGCCTGAACCCAGGGGTCGCTTTCATTCCCATTGGCATGGAGCTTTGCGAGTACCTTCAGCCCCTCTTGCTCTTTGCCATGGTCGATGAGCCATCGCGGCGATTCTGGGAAGAGAAGGATCATGAGCCCAAGAATTCCAGCTGGGACAATTTGAAGACCGAGAGGGATGCGCCACTGTTCGCTGCCGGCATAGTGTAGGTTAGTGCCGTAGACAGTCCATGCTAGGTAGAGTCAGAGTCGGAACGGTCACCATCGGTCGGGTATAACTCACTCGCGAAGACAGCTCCAATACCAAGCATGAGCTGCTGCAACCCAGTGACTCGGCCTCGAATTGAAGGATGAGCGATTTCAGCCTGATACATCGGCACGATCATGACTAGGACACCAACGCCCACACCAGCGATAGCTCGACCAGAGTAGAAGAAAGATAAGTTTTTTCCTGCCGCTTGGATGGCACCACCGATGCAGAAAATGATAGCACCGACCATGATGGCTAGTCTGCGACCAAACCAATCACCCATTGGACCAGCAGCTGCTGCACCAAAGAAGCCACCTCCGGTGAAGAGGGAGACCACTGCACCACTGCAATCATGTTAGCAGGAGTAAACAGAGATTGAGCTTGCTCGTACACTTCATTTGCATCTGGATGGAATGCCGCCTTGAAAGAATCCGAGGCCACACTGCCTCCGATGACACCGAGATCATAACTGCGCGAAGATTAGACTGGTGCTCTGGCTCTCGCTCCTGGCTGTACATCATACCCATAATTGAAGGATCCCAGAGACGCGAAGACGCCGACCAGAAACTGGGAGGGGGATGGTTAGCCATCAAGGCAGCGGGGTGGAGTGGAGGGGATATTGTCTGCTCACCTGGTAGGTCTTGGGAGGAATCATTGTTGCAGATGTACAGGGTCGAATGCAGTGATCCGAATGATGGTAGGAGATGACCAGATTCTGGGGATTCTGGGGATGATACGGGGGATATATATGGATATACACATACACACATATATAGAGCAGCTTGTCGAATAATATTTAGTAGTAGCTGGTAGCTTGACACCACGTCCCAGAAACTGAGATTTGATCATAAGTGGAGGCGCTTCCACAGCGCGCTAAAACACGGAAAGTACTTGTTCGGTTGATCTCAGTCCATCGGTTCGCTCCAGAAGAAGCCGAAATCCGAAAACAAGAGGTTGAGCACAAGTTGGGAAGGAGCATTCCCGCGTCTGTTCTCTGCTTGCCGTGGCCTAACGATGCTTTCGCGCTATACTCCTCAGGCGCGCCAATCAGAAGCGAGGCCGAGACTGGGCCACGGAAGATAATTTCTGGTGGGGGTAGAGGGTAATTAAAATGCGGGGTTAGCGGTATCCCAAATGGATGGGAGTCTACTTACTATACCTATTATACTTGGATGAAATCAATTAATCCAAGGCCGTGGAGGGGGGAACTAATGCGACGGGATGATTGTTTTTGAGGTCAGTCAGGGCTCAGCTTGGTGAGAGCCAAAGCACCAACCGTTCAAAAATAATAAGATTACGGATAGAATGTGGCATCATTACCAAATTTTAGCCCATTATCAAACAATCGTTAGTCTTATTACCAACCATCATCAATCTTTTCCAATCACGTTGGCTAAGCCGCTTCATCTTTAGATATTCTCTTTAATTCCCTCGCTATCAATAATATCCATCGCCCATCCTCCCTGCTCGCAAAACAGTGGCACAGGGTCAATCCCCAGAATACTGAAGATGACGCTCATAGTAGCCACTCTTCCGCCAAGTAAGGGACGGAGAACCATGGCGACCTGATCCAAAGACGCTCTGTCGGCTTCCAGGAAAGGGTAGCGTTATGACCACCTTCGAGTTAGAGGGAATCGCCAATTCCATCGTAAAGGTGCCGCCAAATACAATCCACTTGCAGTCACTCTGCCATACGGCTCTTCAAGCGTAAATTCCGCATGGCTGATATTTCCACCACGGTTCGGCCTGACGATAACTGTCTTCCACCCATCTACCGAATTAATGCCACCAGCGGTCCTATGCAACTAATTCACAACGCTTCTAAGAGCATAATGCTTAAAACTCGCCATTGATCTCGGATTCACCTTCAAATTCGGTAATATGCTGTCCCAGCGCTCCCAGATTGCTGTTGCTCCCATCGTTACCGAGTACAGCTAACTAGGATAGTGCTGCTCAAGGAACATGCGATACGCCAGATTTGCATGTCCCGCTGCTGTCAAAGCATGGCAAACAATCGGTGGTCCAGCAAACCCAGTAGCAATGCGGAACTTGGAATCTCGGACAAGTCGCGCGATGCTTTTGGCAGTGGCCGAAGGTCTATTATTGGGATATAAGTCAAATCGTATGGCGAGAGCAATTGCTGTTTGGGTATTGCTAACCAAAAAGCCGTGTGGCGTGATGTATTTGTGCTGGAAGGGCTGCTTTCAGCCTCGACGCGCCGGAGGCATAACGCGCTGACTCAGTAACAAGACCAAGTACTGCGCAGACTTTTGAAAAGATTGCCGTGACGTGCACGAGGTAGGCATCAGCCATGGGCACACCGTCTGTGTGCCCATCTCCAGGCTCCTCTGGGAGCGCTCTCGGGTCGAGCCAGTCACCAAGTTGCCAGAGGTTAGGATCCCAGAGGCCATCAGTATTTCAGGAAATGACTATATTGATGTAGGCTTTCATGCTGGGATATTAGCGACGAAGAGTCTCCGTGTCTGAGGAGGAAAGACAAAGGTCCCATGGCGTCAAGATTACAACATCTTGCCTTGATAATAGGTCAGTACGTTTTACCCCGAAATAAAAAAGGACCAGAGCAGCAAGAGTTGAAATCAAGTATTAAGCCCAAGGGATAATATCAGTGTGGTGTGGCAATGCTAGAAATGATGCTTACCAAACCGCATGTGGTCTCATAGGATCATGTCTGGCACAACATTTGGTATCACTAATCCCGGAACTCGATCCTTCTTTGCAAGTTGTTGATCCATGACATCCCTCAACCGTCCTGCCAGCATTCCTACCGAATTATAGAGGAAATTCGCCGACGAGGTGAAGATCTGGACATCTCCTATCCACCCTTGCCGCTCGTCCCGCTGCGGACAGCCCGTTGCAATAGAAACGAAGTTACCACGCATCCCCCATATAGTGTTCTCATGAAGCTTATTGACTAGTTGGTTCGAGTATGAGAACCAGCCTCGCCGCCGCATATCGGTGTGGATAACCAATGCACTGAAATCGGCTTTCGTGGGCACTCCGGCCAGCTGTTCCCTTCAACATAACGAAAGCCGCGGAAAGTAAATCTGGGCTGCTAGAGCTTCAATGTAGTGCCAGGGTTGATAACTGTATCGGTACCTTCTGCATCACAGAGAGGGCGAGTTGATATTCTCCGTCCTTAGGAACTTCGACGTGAACCAGGGAAACTTGGTGGCCCAGTGATGCTTCGATTGATCGAATTTGGACAACGCCGACAAGATTTTGCCCAAAATCAATTATAGTCTTCCCAGTTGGGCTAGTAATTATATCAATTGGCTCGATTTTCTGCGTAATCCTAACTGGAGCTGCATCGGGCGTGACTAGTTTTACTAACGCGGTCGATAGACTCTTTGTACCAATGCAAGAGGCGTATCATAACTCGAAGTGCTCCAGTCAGCTACCTCATCTCGGTCATCATACGCCTCTCCATCATAGAACTCGCTACTTGTAATCGTGCTTGGGAGCTACTGCCAAATCTCATCACTCTTAACAAATACTACATCTCCCGTATTATGTGATCTCGAGTTGGGCCAGGAGACCAGATCCTCACCATAAAAGTAGCGTTTTCCTCCTCCCCACCCTAACCGCTCCGCATACCATCCCTCGGCCACCTCAGAAGCCACCACATTCTCTCCCAATCGAATCTGCACCGTAACATCAAAAGTTTGATAATTCAACCGATGATGATAGCTGGCCCGCCCAGGCGTAAGAATATAGTTGCCCACGCGTGTTACATTTAAATACGACTCGTACATTCCAAGAGCCGTAATGTAAACACGGGCTTTCACAACCTCATTCTCTGCTCTAGTTGAAAATTTCTTTCGGAAGCGTATTGGCCACCGCCTTTTTTCGTCAGAATGCGCTGTGGCGACGTAATTGGCATCGCAGTTCAACTCTTTTTTTTTCCAGCAATGCCGCCTCGACATTTTACCAGGGCGATCGTTCGATGGCTGTACCGCTTTGGCCATATGCCAGAATTCGTACAGCTGCTACAGAACGAGATGCGAGATTTACCGCTAGCTAGGGCACAAGCACCAAATCCGGCCTTTCCACATGCTAGATCTTACTCCCATCCACGCCATCCGCCCGAGTATCAATATAATAGGCACTTTAGACCCAGCCCATTGTGGAATTTTCTTTGTGATGAGCAAATCGCATGAGATACGTGGGCGAGGGTGTCCGGCCCTAAGGCCATTAGGATGATGCTCGGATTTTGGAGCGTAAATGAATGGTTGAGCCATTGTGGAGTATGTCAGCAATCATAGACAGACAACGACATAGATATATATCATGCCGCACCCAAAGCTTTTTGATATTACTTGTAAATATACAATGTTCTATACATTTGCAATTAGCGGTTAGGCTTAATCTTGCCTTGTGAGGGAGATCGGCCGAAGCAGTCGGTTCTGTGGTCGGTTTTCGTTTTTTGTCACATGGAAAGTTGATTCCCCGCAACGACTTATTAAGGGCGAGGCTCTGGAAGTACAGAATGGGGTAAGAGGACAGGAAGCAGTTGGTTGGTGCGCTTATTAGAGGAGCAAGCCATGTAGAGGCACACGAGAGTTCCCATAACGGGTGGCGCTGAGTCTAGCAGACAACCTGCCGTACCAGAAAGTTGGAAACCTTTGTAGATCCCCCTCAAGGTACTTGGTAATCGGGTTGGGATTTATTCGAAAACGAAAGTCGCGGGTGTATTTTTTATTGATCCAATCTAGATTGGATTAGTTACCTTTCCTAAATATGGATTCTGAACTAAGTATGAAAGGAATTCAGTAATTTTTACCATCTACGTTTTTATCGTAAATTGTATCAACACTACGTGCATCAAGCATATTATACATTCCCTAAGGATTGCACAACACTACGAAGCTTAAGAAGAACACTAAAGCTTCTTCTTCCCAGGTGCTTCTATAGTAGAAGAGCAGCCGAAGAAGCCTACACCAAATAGCTATTGTTAACTACTAACCCTCTATTTTATGGATATGCGCTATAAAGTCTAATTCGTACCAAATACAACAAAACCCCTCGGAATTTCAGAGTGATCTATGAGGAAGCAAAAGTGCAGCTTGGGGTAGTATATAACTTGAACGTATATTTCAAACAGCCTTAAATAGATTGATTGATATTCCAAGCTTGAATAATCGCCAGTTCCCTTTGCGCCTTTACTCATCCCTCTTTACGGTAGTCAGTTTTTAATTCTGTCATTTTTGTTTTTTAGTATGTCGGCTTGCCTAGATGACTGAGTTTATATGGCCGTAGCTACTAACATTCCTACTTATACAGTCCCACGCTCACCGTACACAATGCTATGGGTTGTAGTTAGAAGTGCCAATCGTTGTAATCTTGAGTAAAGGTTGCATTTTGATATGATCACCCGAAATCTAACGTCATCCCCTGGAGCCTCTTGGATTGGAATGGTAGTCTGTTCGGTCTCCAGCAGGAGCATTCTGTATGGGAGCAACTTGGAGTATGGATTTACTTGGTGTAAACGATACACTATAGATTCGCAGGAAACACCATTAAAAAGCAAGGCAGAACCGGCCTATTTACCCTGTAATAGGGATGCTGAGACTGGAGAACTGGAGGAATGGGTCTTGCTGTAACATCTCTAGTTGTTCTGCCTCTACCCGATCTTCTTCCTCCCGCTTGTATAGCGTACTCTTCTTTACTTATAAGGCTTCCTTAGTCTCGCGACTACATAACAAACAAAAGCATCTCTCTGTATATAATTAATACTCTCCTTCCGGTCTTTTGTTTCCGCCAGTGTTTTATCAACCAATTGCCGTGAAGCAAAGAAAAACATAGTAAATAATATATTATTCATATCTAAAATAAGATTGGCATACGGTAGCGACTATTTCAGTTAATACTCAGGCAATCAAAACCTTGACCTCACAATGGCTCCCAAAGGCGACGGTGAATTTGCCATTGACCTCAGGAAGAGTTGATTCGGAAATCAATGTTGACTCACCGCCGAGCTGAGGCAGTTTATTGGTTGAAGAACAGTCCGGTGCAGTGAGGGTGACGACAGTAGCGGTCATTAAATGGGGACCTTGGAGCACGACATCAACAACACTGCCCGTGTTGTAATAGTTGATTATCTTAAGGTAGCGAGTGGAGCCTGTGCGCGTGGCAGACCAGTAGAGTGGGTCAATACCCAATCCAAATTCGGTAGTGACGGCAACAGTCTCTTCGCCCTTATACTGAGAAAATAGTTGCTGGATGTAGTAACTTGTGGAATGAAGGACCTGGTTTGCAGTATGCTTGATAACAGCAACCGTCTCAGGTTCTTCATTATATTCTTTGATCAGTGCACCATAAGCTGTTCCCTTTACAATGTCGGAGTTGCGCTCAGCCCCGAGCAACATGATACCTTCGGCCAAGGCCATGCCCATAGTTTGGGCCCCAATCTCTGGATAACCATTGGCGAACTCGAAAATGCAGGCATACTCGCCGACAAGGATAGGCAAGCTCCGATTTGCGTTATCAAATCTATCGTAGAGTGAGACAAAGGTGTTTTGGTTGTAGTAAAAGTGGAGGTCAACCCAGGTGTTAGGTCCTGGAACAGGAGGAGGAAAAATAGTCGAAATTAGAGCAATATCCGGATATTTCGCTCTGATACGGTTGTAGAAGGCCTCGAATCGATACGAATAGTATGATGCCGCACCTCCGCCGAGGTAATCCTCGTTCCCGATCTCGATGTAGCTTATTTTGAATGGAGTTAGAAAGCCAAGGCTTGCTCGCCGTGCACCCCAGGTGGTAGACACATCTCCCTAATATGCCAATTAGTATCATGCAGTATCGGCCATGCTCGGGTCACTGTAACTAATGGAACTTACCTTCAGAAACTCAAGATAATTCATGGTTGAGTCAACGTACCCGCTAAGATTGGCTTCCGATACTACAGCGCCGCCAATATGCAGGCCAGCAAACAATCCAAGGACTATTGCCTGATTCGCATCTGTCGCCCACTGCATCATTTCCAGCACCCCAAACCCGTCGGTTTGATAGTCACCCCAGACTCCTATATGTCCAGTTCGATCCCTCAGATCTCCATACGTGCGATCCCAATGCCATTCATTGCCAATGCTTAGGCCTTGCATGTTGTTCCCACCGGGAAGGCGAACCCAGGTGCTCTTCAGTCCATCATACGATGCCGCTAGATCTTGTCTCACGCCATTAGCTCGGTCATTGTAGGTCTGCTTAAAGACGCTAAGCAGGTTAACCTGAATGCTCTTTCCCGCAAGTTGAGCACCGTCAAACAAATATGTAAACGTGTTATTAGGAGTGCCCGGTGTGGACGAGGGCTGAAAGACGACAGGGGCGATAGAAGTCCATTTTCCATTTACAGATTTGACCTTTATCTTGGTACTAGACAGTGGCCTGCCCGAGAGGGTGTTGTTGAAGCCAACAGTTACGTCACCGTTAAAATCTCCTTTAATACTGAAGCTCGCAGCATAACGCTTGGTAGCGTCGACATGGAATCCCCAAAAGCCATCATTGTAGAAGCCAATCTGGCCAGTGGTGCCAGCAGGAACATCAATTCGCAAGTCGTATGTCAGAGACGCAGATAGAGCTGGATAGGACTGCTCCACAGATAACCCAACATTTCCGATAGGGTGCCAGAAGTTAGTTGTCCGCACTAAGCTTGCCTGCCCATTCTGAGAGGAACCTTGAAAGGCACGGTTACGAATGAGCTCTGCGTACAAGCCGCCATCTCCGGAATGGTAAATGTCCTATCCAGCAGAATTAGGGAAAGCAGAAGTGGAAGTGATGTATACCGCCGGCTAGCGTTTCGGCGGCTTACCTCATACAATGTGCCATACAACAGAGGGCTGGATTGGTTCCCGCCGCTTGCAGCCACAGTCAATGTCTGGCGCTGTGCTGCCGCTAAGGGCAGCAGAGTTGCCAGTAGAGAGCAAAGCAGTTTTGTCATGGCCATGGCCGTGGGTGCGGGTAAATACAGCTGTTAAGAGAAAGTGATATGCGCGTATGCAACTTGCTCACTTTGCTCATGGCTGATCTCGAGAGCCCATCACCACGATTTACAGACGGCGTTTATATATCAATGGGCTGGCTGCTAAGGGGGCACTATCACAGCGCTCGAAAGTTTCATTTCTTGTAAACTTGATATCGGCATATCTCAACCCGGAATAGATGTTGAAGGCATATGGCGTCGGTTCTAACCCCTTGGACGATACGACCTAGCTGGCTTGGAGGAGAAGGAAGATCCATGACGCCCGGCTGTTGGGTAGAATGGGGTATCTGAGGACAGAACAAACGGCATCACAAGCGGAGAAAAATGATGAGGGTAGTTTGAAGTGGATGGTAGTGGTATTGGAGTAACTGAGAATTAGGGTTTCGGCACCTCAGGAGTTGTCATGTGATTCGCACCATCCCCTGAGACAGGGCTCTTGGACTAGGCCCTACAAATGTGGAAAAAAAGATGCGAGATTAAGGGGGCACTAAAGGCAGAGAAGACTGAGACGTGAGGGGTTGCATTGTAGGCTAAGAAATGATACTAAATTGTGGTACGTCACCTGACGCCAAGCGCCGTAGTTTGTCTAGAAGCCGGAGCTTCAGGAGAGGGGTATCCAGGGCCAAGGAAAGGTTAGGGGATAATGTAATAGGTTCATGGCCGGCCTTTTAAAGCGCGAGTTGCCAGCAATCTTTTTCAGGCTACTGCTAACATTGCACTAAATAAGCCGAAGTTTACTTGAGAAGAAACACGCGTTGGTGAGTTATGTAAAATTGTCACATAGTATCACGTTATTATCGTGGTTGCTATTCCTATTCGAGTCTAGTAAAACACGACCTGGCTCTATTTCTAAAAGAAATTCTTTTAGTTTAGAAACTAGGCTTTCATGTCCTTTCCATGAATCACACGTGACCTATTGTAGCCGAGCTCCCAGAGCTTCTCACGTGTATATATAGCCTACTCTCTTCGAGCACCTTTTTTTCCCTTAGCTTTAGATTCTCCCATATTATACAACCGTTGCCCGCTGTATCCGTAAATGCACAGAGTGCGCCGTGACATAGGCCACTTATATACTATGTAACATGCTAGAGTTTATTTCTTTTGCTAAAGTCCTAGACTCCAAAAAAGTCCTCAGACTCTTGCAAACTCTATCACGTAACAGACCTACAACCTAAGCTATGCCTCTCTAACCGTCTTACATAATACTAAACAAAACAAGCATTTTTCTGCATTGAAATTTGTATATATAATATATTTAGCACTTTGTTGTTTGACAAGTAATTGTTTTGAGTAAGTGGATGGAATAAAAAGTAGATTTCAATGAATTTGACTTGAAATATGCATTCTGATTGGCTGAAGACCCTTGTTACTTAATGAATCCCGCCGCACTGGCGGTTTAAGGGATAAGGATAATCACATGTCAAATATGTGATCATGTATCAGTAGTATACCGCTGCAAAATCATCAAGCGCAAAGTTCGCAACCCGCCCCTGGTAGCGTTTTGCCATATACAGAGCATAGAGCATCGCTTTACACCCACTTTCTTTGTATCTGCCGCTTATAGTCCTCCCAAGCCTCATACTAACAAACATTAGTATCAGCTAGAAATAACCTCGACTAATATATATCATGGAACTATACTGACCGCTTCTTTGACCATCTTCTTAGCCTCAGGACATACCTTCCTCCCACACCCAGGTATACACTCAGGGTTCGTATCAAACAGACGCCACGAATAACTGTTTATCGGACCCTTGGCCAGCCACTTCCAAAGGTCGCGATCTTTCCACCACAGCCGCCATCCCCGGGCAGTGAACACGTGGTCGAGATTGTCATATAGACCGGTCCCAGCAGCTTCGTGGAGGAAACGGTAAAACTTGTGAGGATGGTGGATGTAGCCGCTGAGGACGGAACGTTCTTTTTGCCATGCGACCCGGAACCAGGTGTGGTAGGCATCAATTTGGTCGTTCATCTCGCTTGCTGGCGGGAGGAGCGCCGGTGGGCGGTACCTGCTATCATGTGATTGAACCTCACGGTGGCCTTTGGCTTTGGCTGTCTCAGCCGCCCAGATCTGAGTAATGGCGATAGCTGCGAGTTCTGAGACGCACCAGACATTTTCTTGAGGCGCGAGCCAGCTAAGGAAAGCGATAGACGAGGCCCAGCGTGGAGGAAATAGCATCTGGAACAAGCGGGGAAGTCGCGGTTGTTGTCCATCGTCGTTAATGCCACTATGCTCTTCACAGTTCGTCGTTCGCTCTAAATTGCGCTTCCCAGCTACTTCTAACGGTACGCCGCATGCACCATTCATTTCAAGTTCGGGCATGATACTGAAGTCCATGTCGTATCCAGTACAGAAAAGTACGGCGTCGACTTCTACTACGGTGTTATTCGCTAGAAGTACCTGGTTGTCGCCAGCGAAGTCAACGAAACCGTGTAATGGCGTAACATCTCCACTGCGAAGGGTGGGTATGTACTCCTCCTGCACAGCCGGATTAACATGCGCCATGCTTGCACATGGAAGAAGCCGCCACTCCTTTCTCATCCTTATTTCGGTGCGCTTCAAAATTTTGGCACGAGATTCACCAGGCTGCACAGGCTCCGACCTTGCTGCATGGCTTATCATCATATCCCGCATGAACCGATTTGCGAACGGCCATGTTAGCCATGGGATGATGCTATCGAGAAAGTACTTCAGGCGCATAACCGGCCAGGTGAACTGGGAGTCCAGTGGGACTCCATTATTGTCACACCGGGAGAACATGATGCGGCCCCGACGGTAGGATTGGTAGACCTTTGATGCGTGCTTGGCAAGCATGACCGATAATTCACAGGCCGTATTTCCGTTGCCTACAATAAGGACGCGTCTATTTTTGAAGAGCGTTGAACTTGGATGAGCGGAAGTTAGTCACGCTTTTGAGGTGACATTGCTCGATATTATGGCGGAACTCACTTCCTGTAAGCTTGTGCATGCATAACGATCCCCTTGAACTTGTCACGATTTGACATGAGGGGAAAAACAGGGGCTCCTTCGGATCCGTGAGCGAACACTACCTTGTCAAAGCTCAGGACATTTTCTCCATCCGAATTTGTAATGTGGACATCCCAGGCGCTGTCAGAGGAGTTGCGAACCACTTTGGTGACAGAAATATTAAAGCGGATATACTGCCGAAGGTTGAAGTGCCGAGCGTATGACTCAAAATACTCTGAGGCTTGAGTTCCCGTGAAGTATACAGGAGAGTCTAAACAAGTGAGTGTAAATTAACACCTGATTCAGCCAAAGGCGTCGCAGAGTCTAAAAGGTTTTAGAGAGAAAATATACCTTTGGGAAATGGGAAATCACTGAAGCCAGACTGGATCCATCAGTATACGTAAGTCTTGCCTGCTGTGTCGATAATTTTCAATTGTGCCTGCTCACCACGAATTTACTGGCGTTAGAGATCGTATCATCTAAAACAGTGGTGAAAGTTGTGTTGCTGCTATAGGACCAGAGCCCGCCGATCTTTTCTCGTCTCTCAAAAGCAATGGCGTTGAAACCCTCTTCGCGCAGAGTCTTAAGAGCTGTGAGCCCTGCTGGACCTGTATAGGTTCATATAGATTTAGTTTATGCATTTAACACCCGGAGAGGTAGCGCCATACCTAAGCCTATGACAGCGACCTTAATGCCCTCCATATTGTAGAGGGAAGGGGCCTCAGCTTTAGGCAACGTTTCTAACTAGAGATTTGAGAATGATCAACTCCGCTCTATTCTAAGAGAAAAGGCACAAAATGCGAGGATATAGTAGCTGAATGATAGTGGTAGGCTTTTATATGTAGAAATAGCCGGCCACTGCTTTTTACTTAGCCACCGTCGTTTTTACAATTGAAACGGCGCGCATTAGCGCCACGCTAAATAATTAGCTTAGTGCTAACGAGTTGGCACGTGAACAGGGTCGTAAGAGCTGAATCACCATTTACAACCATACTTTTACTTATCAATAACAATTAAAAAAAATCATTGAACGTTGTTGCAACGTAATATAGATCGCGTGCGCCAAATTTATATTTGGTTCACCTCTCCATACTCTGGTATCACACCGCTCTGCTCAACTTCATCCTAGTCCCGATCCTTTTCATGGTGTTCTGCTCCTGGCGTGTCCTGTGTCAAGCAATTTTTTCTTTTCTTTCTTGACCACATGTGGGGGGTTTCCTTCTTCACAAGCAGCAATTCCCAATAGTAGCACCGAAAAGTTTCTGGCTGTACCCGGCTCAGCGTGCGTTCGTCGCACGAGACTCTCGCCAAGCACAGGAGCGATCAGCCCAAATGAGACCTCAAGCCAGAGCCTAGAATTGGGCAGCCCAGGCGTCTATCAGTATTTGCCTCTAAAGAGACTCTAGATTGCATGAAACCACTACAGTACCCTGGCTATTTACATCGGAGGTCACCAGTCTCTCCTCATAATTAACTTCACGTGTGCAGGAGCAATAATCTGCTCTTCAAGATCTGGTAAATCAGGAAACTAGGCTGGTATATCCCCTGGATCCAGTTTCCGAAGCTGGATCGAAGGGCCATCACCTGTAAGATCACGGAGATTTCATGTCATGATAAACCTCATTGGAAAAGAGCTTCATTTCAAATCAATTTTCTTTGCATGATGACAATACTCCCACTTGGTATTGTCTAATATCGAATAAAACTTTCGTATGTTGCGCCAATGGCTAGATCAAGAGGAGGATTAGGAACATTAGCAGAGCCCTCTCCCTATAGTCGAGGCAATTGTGGCTCACTATCCGTATTCAAATTGGCTAGATCTTTACCATCAATATCCGTAAAATCACCTTGCATTCCCACAGCTACCAGACACTTCTCTTCGCATCCTGGCGTCTAGCTTCGATATGCCGCCGAGATTTATTCCATGCAAGATATTGACTCAGAGAAAGCGCATCTGTGATAGTGATGGCGGTAGATGTCCTGGATGGCGAGGAGTCCCAAGGTGTTGCAAAGTTCTAGGGTTCAATTGAAGACGGATAACCTCTTTTCTTTCATCCCATTGTAGCCTCACATTGCAATCATTTATTGTGAACTGTTGTGACTTAGTCAGATGTGAAAAGAACTATCACCCCTTTTGTTTATAGCCTAGATAGCTCCATGGAGGCAGATATCCAGGCGCCTCCTTCTTTTACTTAGATACTAGGTTCTAGTGTAGTTTCTCTTTTGTTCGTAATGGGTGTTGCTTTATCAAGGGAGAACATAGTCAAACAGACCAGGTATAATCAATCTGTCGATTCAAGGTGAACGGTTAGGCATATTTGTGGACAATTCGATCATACTTTCAGTTCCCTGATCATGGCTACCAGTCGAGCTCAAATGCACATGCGATTTGTTCCACCGTATGCTCGGTCTCGATCCCCAGGCTTCCTTACAAGCCGCTATTGACGTGGCGAAATAAATAATGCTGTTCCAAAAGCCTTGGAGAGGGAGTACTAATGCTGAAAAGGCATTTAGAGGGTAGCTAACGGTTCCTCTAGCCACGAGACTGTACACACGATTTGCGCTGGAAGGTACCCATGTAATAAGCAATGAAACAGCAAAAAGCACAGCGCATTTTGTATATGCATACGTGACACTGTCTAATCCTCCTCGACGGAAGCGGCTATCAGTGGCTTGCATATATGATGATCTAGAGGGCTGGCTCTCTGGGTCAGGCGGCGGGCCAGATATCGAGATGGAATATCGGTCTCTCATTGCAACTGTGTCAGGTGGCGAAAGTTCTTTGTATACCAGGCTACCATAGGACCCTTTGCCTTGTCGAATATTGCTGGAAATCTGGACTTTGGTTGTGTTAATTCTACCGAAGAGCCTGTTGTTCCGTCCGTTAAAGCGCTTATCACCATAAGACAAACTTCTGATCTCTCTGCGCTTCTTAAAAATCATGTTGCCAACCAGGATGTATATGACAATCGTAGTTAACATAACTATCCAGATCGGGGCATAAAATGCGGTGATTCGTAGGGTCGCCCAGTCGGTTGAGATCCAGCACCATAACTGTTAAGACATTTTCAGCATCACAATAACAAGAAAGAACATTAGACAGCATACAGTAGCGTCTCCATATATTTTCCCACGAACTTTGGACCCAATAAATAGACAGACGAAGGCTGGCACAAAAGGTAGCCCGTAGCAGATGAGGAAGTATATCCGATTCAACTTCATTAATGATGTAGCATTATATTGATGAAAAATCGCAAGGTAGACATTAATAGCCATAGCTAAGGACCAAAGCACATCTGCAGGCATGAACCTACAGAATTCGGTGCGTTAGCTCGTTAACACTCAATTTCAAGGCGAAATACCTACGACTGCTGAAGGAAGGCTTGAACTTGGCAGAGTGCGCTATTACGCCCGGCTCTGATTCCTGCCACGCCAACGAGGTGGGCAGCATTGGAGAGGACATTACTGAAAGATGCATAGAAAATAAGTGTCGTTGACAACTTCCGGAAGGATTTTATGCTTAAGTAGGTAGTGATGATGAGTGTAGTTCCGATTAGGGAAAGAACGGCACTAGTTTTCTCGACAATGACGAGGGTATGTATCTGGGAGTCCGTCAAATGAGTTTGGCCCATCGTACGTTATTAGACAGAAGAGGTTGAGGGCAACATTGTGGGAAGGGTGGGGATATGCTAAGAAACCCAGCCTTATAAAAACGAGTAAATAAGGTTCGGTCTAATTAGGATTGCATCGCAGACTGAGTCATGCCTCGAACCTTAACCAGACCCCGAAGTCTAAGAGTAGGATAAACCCGAAACTATGA
>JAJSPD010000174.1:0-34570 GCA_021307315.1 Bisporella sp. PMI_857 | reverse complement strand
AGTATACAAACGCCAAGAATTTAAGCGAGGAAGGATTTATCACCTCTACCCAATATTGTATACATAGCCAGGCTAGTCGTATTTTATTACGCATTATATATATATATATCACGTGAAAGTGTAGCGTTCTTCTAGAAGCTTCTACAAGCAGCCACGTACGAAGTTGCCACTCAGTCGTTTCCAATCCCCATTTTTATCTCTATGTAAGAAGTACGGAGGTAATGCCTTATGAGCGACCGTGCCAGTAAAGCCCTTGCAAAGGCCTCCTTGCCGAAAAAGCCTCAAACATACGATGCCAGATCAAAACGCAGCAAAGTCCCTTTAACTACTTTTTATTATCGTAATTATAAGCAGCGCTCGAAAGAAAAGAAAGCTTAAAGTCAACAATATTTCACTTCGTCAAAAAAGAAAGCCCTTGAAAAGTATTTGCAACTAATAAGTGACTTCGGGAATTTTGTGCGAATCAAGTTTCTACTTTTTCTCGCTTTTAGTATTGCTCGCCAGCGTTTTATAACGAATAAATCGATCAAGCCTCCGGGCAAAAACTGGGCTTAAAGCTTCCAGAAGCGTTATTCAGCACTTATATCACGACGAGTAAAAGCGATGGACTAAAAACGCTATGAAAACAATATCTATAATAAAATAGTACACTAGTTTAAAGTAATTAAAAAAGTATTACAAAATCCGGCTATTTTGCCAGAGAATATCTATAATATGAACAAGACAAAAGTCATGTTATATATGCTCGGCTCCGTTAAAGTCTTTATAAGTAAAAACGACCCACAAGACTATAAAAGCGCAGGCGTCAAGCGAACGATAGTAACCGCTATCGAGTGCATTAGTGCAAACGGTAGGTTTTTGTTACTTATAATTATTTGGCCAGCTATTACCCATCGAAGCAACTGGACAACATTCTTTACTTTTGGATAGCACTACGTATACTCCGAATCTGGGTATACTAACTCCAAAATTAGCTTGGAATAGTTTAAGCGTGTGTTTAATCCTTAAACTAAAAAACAAACTAACTAAAAACTACGAGTGCTGATTTGTAACGGCTTTAAAACGCACGAAACTCTCGAAGTTTTAAAGTTTTGTTTCGAAAACAACATTATTTTGTGTCGCTTTCTTTTCTACACTTCCTACAAGCTTTAGCCCTGTAATGTCGGAGTTTTTGCACTATTGAAAGCAGCTTACCGCAACGAAGCTGATCGACTGTTACGAGAAAGTGCAAGTACTGTTAGTAAAAAACATTTTACTTCTTTGTATAGCTTTGCGAAAGAAAAAGCGTTTACGAAAAGAAATATCGCCGCTGCATAAACTGCGAGTAGTTTGTTTCTATTTAACTCAGACAAAGTACTTCGAATTACACCGAAACCCCTCGCTCAATCAACTGTTTCGGGAGCCGATAAGATAAAAGTGGGTTCTTGTCATCAAAACGAAGTACTACAAACGCTTGTAACGCTAGTGTCAGCAGAGGCTTTTGCGTCGCTGTATAATATAATCAAACAAGATGCTTTTACGCTTAATAAGACGGGTATACCGCGCTTACAGAGGCATGTACAAAAGCTTGCTAATGCCGCTTAAATGTCCATTGCCTAATGTGCCTTTCTCGATGACCGAAATCAACTCTTAACCAAAATGAACAACAAGGCCAAAGTTCGCCGATCGACCAAGTCAGTCGTACTAAGGAAGGCGAAGGTAATGAGCTTTAAGGACATCGAGGTGGCACGAGCAACGCGTGCTGCGAAAAAGGTCATAAAAGGCAAGGGAAAACGTGGTCGGAAGCGGAAAAGTGCTACGCTAGAGGCGGATGAGCCAGAGGCAGAGGCGGAGGCGGAGTCAGAAGTAGCGCGTGTTGCGAAAGAGGTTACAAAGAGTGGGGGGAAACGTGGTCGGAAGCGTAAGAGTGCTGCGCAAGATGAGCCTGAGCCAGAGCCAGAGCCAGAGCCAAAACTGGCGCGGATGGTCGAAGCGCCAGCGCTATAGAGAGCGCCAGTGGCGCGGATGTACTAAAGCAGGGCGCGGGAATAGATTGCTGTAAGAGAAATGGAAATTAGTTTGCTCTGTTTTTCAGTTCGACTGGGTTTCTTGAAGCAGGTTCGCGCAGGCCTAGCGGCTTTTCAGATACATTACAGTATAAATGGTGTCGCCTGCTTGCAAATGTGACAAATGTGCTTAATCCCAAAAATCCTTCCCACTATACTTGTTCCCGATCAGAGCCTTTCCGCCTTCCTCCACCTCGATAGTATCATACTTGTGAAATCTTGTTGTACAAGCGTGGTTTGGGCCTGAAGTGCGGGGGATGATTTTTCGATTTCGTCGGTGAGTGAGAAAGTCTATTCAAAAAGGTCTTTCAGAGTAGCCTGTGATAGAGCGACAAGCTTCAAGAATCGGCCCTTCTTTTGGCGCTGTGTAGCGAAGCCTTCGTCTTGTTGTCCAGCACGACATCTTCGGATCTATATCGCCAGCCTTCGCAGTCAACTTATACTTTTTGGAGATCGGTGTCCGCGAAGAGCACAAGATTTTGAGCAACGCATCCTTTGCAAGTTGGATCTCGGTCGCAGTAGTATCTTGCCTGCCTAGTTTAGGATCGTCGTAGATGTTGACAGACTCGCCCCATCGTGTAAGGCGGAGTCTCGCGCAGTTAAGAGCAAGTTTGCTGGTCTCGAAATCTCGACCGAAGTGAGGGCCAAACTGGACGTACTCGAAGCAGTCAACACAAGCAATGAAAACAGATGCAATGCCAAACGGCTCCGCCATTGTCAAAAGACATGATATTGCAAAAGTCCTAAAATTTATCCTCAAAAAAGATTTACGCCCTATGGGGCATGAAAGTTGACCCTAACCCTAGGGCAACACACCGGTTTACCGACCCCAATGGTCCTCTCCCTCAAGGAGACAGTCATTCAAAACCAGCTCAAAATTCTCTATAACACACCATTGAACCGGATGCTTCTTCCAGCGCTCGATGCTTCTGGAGAACCCACCGGCGCCAAGCCAAAGCAGCACTACTTAATCGACCATGAGATATCATTCGAATCAGCAAAGAATGGCAAAAAACGTCATCTTAGTGGACATATTCGTCGCCCAGAGGTTCATCTAGCTGCTGACACCACAACACAAGCTTCCATTCTCCTCAAACTTTTCAAAGAAAACGAAAGCTCTTCATTTCTCACCTACTTTGTCGACGATAAGGCGCACTCTATCACCATGGATGGTTGGTCGGTCTCCTGGGTGTGCAATGTCACCAGTCAACAAATCCAAAATGCTATGGAATAGCTTATTCACCCGTCAAACTGCATGTAGATCAACATCCGGCCGTTCTCAAACCATATGTACAAAGCAGTCTAGAGAGCCTGGCTGTTTCCTCACAAGATCTAATGATCTCATCCCTCTTTTGCGTCCTTGAGTCCAGGACCCCTTCCTCATCCTTGGTTGTGCATGATGAATCTGGCAACGACGTGGATAGTGTTATTTGTAGGGAGTTAAAAAGAAGTTATAATGGGCTACGTGGACACAGCAGGAGCCCTTGCGGCACCCAGCATCCCGAGCAGGCAAAATCCTTTCATTCTGGGTTACGTTATAGTTCAAAAGCCGGCGTCCGTCCAGGTGTCTTCGCATCCTACCCCACCATCGTTCATTCCTCGAAGCTTCCAGTTGAGTGTGGTGCCACCAAACGGTAACATCCCGTCACTGCTTAACTATCTCGTCACAACCCACAGGGACCCTGATGAGAGCGAAGACCGAGGCAATGTAGATCTTGCAGCCTTGAATATCAAGCTGCAGACATGGTTTCGCCCCAACTAAGGATTTAGTGGAGTCATGGCCTTCTCACGCCAACTAGCTCAAGGCCATCTAATCAGTAGGATGTTAGCAAAAGGATTCTTCAATTCGATGGATACCGGAACTATCATGGCCACGGACTTTCTATGATATGGAAAGACGAGAAATTTGAATCAATCAGCTTTGACCATCAGTAAGCCAGTTAATGAACACAGTGGTCAGTCAAAGAAGACTTCGAGAGTAGCTGGGAGAGATAGGAGAATAGCTCCTTTTTCAATATTGAAACAGACCCAGGTGACCAAAAGATTAAAGGTGAGTCCAGTTTCCGCTGGCAAAGGAAAGCAGTGACTAGTACTAACCATTAATCAAAGGTTATCGTGAGGTTGTCGCGACCATGTCCGGTGACCCTGCTCAGCAAAATCAAGTCAACGGAACGCATAGACTTTTTCTAACCTTTAATACTGCACTTTGCTATCACTTCGACTCCGCTTACCGAGGATCAAACATGAATCGACTTGAAGACGGCGATGTCTTCTTGAAGTTTCGAATAGTCCTTGTTGTCGATACAAGCGAAGACGGCCGATGGGTTTTTACACTTGGAGACAGCGTACTGCCTGAGATTAACGACGGTCAGGTAAACATCAGACAAGAAGAGGCCGAAACTCGCTTGTGGGCCTTTGCATGGGGTGGTAGCAGTTCAATGTCGGCCTTGGAGTGAACATGCCCAACCTTAACTGGAGTGGTGCGATAAGTCATTTACCTGACTTTCAGACATTCACCAACGCGTCGATCCAGACTTTGATGTTTACTCTCAACAAAGCCATGCCTACATTGAATGACACAATTCTCATGCCAGCAGGAGATATGTATACATTCAATGGGCTAGATGCTACAGATGAAGGACACGTTCTTGCAAGGATCAAATATGGAACAAGAACCTTCGGAGAGCGAGTGTAACTGTCTAGCATGTTTTATCGATAGTAGAAACCCCCGCATAGATGAAAGTTCTTATGTATATATAAGGTATTAGCTGAGGTTTCGAAATAAAAGGTTTAAAGCCCTCTATTGCTCTCCGCAAACTAACTTTTGAAATGCTTGTCGTACTACAGAGATCTTCTTCATACGAAGCTCGGGTCAGGTGATTACTGGCAGAGCTAAAATAGGTAGATATAGAAATTAGGCCACTAATTCAGGAGGAAGCACGAGGTGGCGGATCAGTGCGACCTTCTCCGAGTAGTTGTTTCGTTTAGATTTACTACTATCTTATATACTCACAGTCTTGATCTTTCCGAAATCAAAGCCGCTGTGTTTGGCAAGCTTTCTACACTTTCACGGTTGATCCGACAACCCTCTGATTCCAAAATCGAACATGATATGTATCTGCCCGCCAACAGCTTAAGACTTATTGGTCAAGTTCACTATAGAAAGTCATCGTAAAACTCACCATCAGCAATTTTCTTCTAAAGCACCCATCAACCTGTCTCTACGCATGGTTGCTCACAACGATTCCATTTACACCTATCTCGACTACCTTCGTTCCATCATCCCCACCTTGAATATTCTTCAAGCAAAATAGTCTCCCATTGCTAATCCTCTTCCACCGCCCCATCACCCATAGGAGCTTCTCCCAGGTCCATGCTCGACCATGCCAGATACTTTCAGTCCACAATGCTCCTGCCTCGTTTTGCTGTGTCTCAGGATCATTTTCAGCTTCCATTAATCTCTTCCGGAACATTGGATGAGAAAGGCACAACTCCGCACCAACTCCATGATAAGATGCGTAGTTTGAAGTAGCAATATCATGATAGTGCTATTCTAATTGCTAGGTATTCAAAATAAGAATACAAGCCGCGAATCCACTATGATGAGCTCGCTATAGCAATGAAAGGGTAAGCTTATCGTCATGAGGCACGTAAAGTTGAATGAATCTTGGTCCTGCAGCGTTCGTTTCTCCCACATCTTCAATCGATGTTGAGCCGGCAGTGGTCGGACTTCATGATGGTCGCGAGCACACATTTCACAGAGCTCCTTACCTTTCATGCACCATCGCTACTCGGAAGGGTCATCGATAAATTGGCTGAGAATACCACAGCAGCAATATGACCGCGATAGGTAAAGCTGCATAGCTCTCTTGTTAGTTATAGCAGTGGGGTTTTGCTGCAGTTTCCATGCAGAACGAATCATACCAATTGAGCTAGCCATTCCGTCCTGCCCTTCCAGACTCTTGAGAAAAGTCGGTGGTCATTTGTTGTAGGGCTTGCTCGGTTATCCAGTGTGGAAGCGTGAGTGAGACTGTGGGGAGGATACCGGTGTATGCGTGGACAGCGGCGAAAGGGTCGATGAGGGCAGATATAACCTGAAGGTGTGAATTTCGTTGTTGAGCTTGTTCATTGGGTGAGATTAGGATGTAGCTGCCATCGACGAGTTTATCTGGGGCGGTATAGAAGGCGGCTAGACTCATTGTTTGTGGCGTTATTGTTTGCAGAATGGGTGGGGAGTTGTCGTCGGGCCAGAAAGTGTGCAAGGTGCTGTAGTCGAAGCTTGAATTGAGGCCACCGCCAGTTTTCTTGGCCGCAGCGTCGTCCTTGGTTTTCCAGATTCCAATGATGCCGTCGAATGAGCGTTGTCTGTCCCCGACCTGGAGAGGAAATTGGTACTGCTTAAGCTCGTTGAGATTAGCTGGCACGTCCGCCGTGCCGGTTGCAAACTCTGATATGCCTCGGAATGGCCTCTTTTTGCCCTTCTCGGCTTCCTCAAGGACAAGAGAATAATCTTGAGTACCTTTGACTTCTGATTCGTTCGTTATTGGGTAAGAACCAAGTTCGAGTGAGAAGGCCATATTGACCAGTGCCAAAGGACGTCCGGTGATGCTATTGATGCACTGAGCGTAGCTTGGATTGTTGGGTGAACCTGGTATTCGAATATGGTATTTCACACAGACGTACAACCACTCCTACTAGTATGTAAGGGTAGTTATATTTGTCTGTGTGTCCTTCTAATCTTTGTACGACTAGTTCTCTATATACACGTATGGCCCCTTTCGCCAAGGCACGTATAACCCACTAATCCATTATTAAACAACTACTGTACGAAGCCAGTATGAACTATTGTACGAAGCCAGTATGATCATTCCGACATGGATCTGTTGCCTCGACGTCCTCGAATGCGAAGGTGATCATCAAATAGAAAGCTCGCATTATACTTAGCCTCGTCACTGGAGAGTAATGCCTTAATGACGAGATTCAATTAAGTTGTGTCGCTGCCAGAACTGGGAGGTGGATATGGCGTCTATGGGTTCGTTGCCACGATTCTTTCAGACTCTCCAAATCTGAGCTCACGTTAGAAAGTACTTTCCTTGGTGAAGAACTGCATACCGTAGTCTGCATAGCTCATAAGGATCCAACCATATACCGGATTCTTCCAGTCATTTATAGGTCTCCATTGAAACGGATTACTAGAGTCTGATTTACAAAACGCCGTATTTATCCTAGCCGGCTGAGAGATTGACGGTGGTATCTGGGCATACTCACAGGCAGGCGGAGCAACGTCATGTGTAATAGTGTTTGGTATTTTCTGTAGAGTATCCGCCGGGTCCGCTAACGGCTGGCATCCCGTATGGAGTGAGCCCAGTCTCTTGACTAATGATCTCTGCGAGAAAATGATTGACATTAGAAGGCTCGAGGATTCCCGTGGACACATTCTGCGCCGCAGCACTCGCTACAACTCCCTTACCCTTTGCGCGCTAGTTTGGTTTGATGTGTGTTCCGACGACTTTGGTGGTGAGATAGGAAGCCAGACCGGTCATAGTAGATGATTGGAATGGCAACTGGTTATATATACTTTTATCCCTAAGAAACCTGACTTCATCGGGAGGAAGCTCGATAGAGAAGCTTGTGTTGGAGAGAACTTGTTCGACGGCGTTGGTAAGCGAATAAGTCGGCTGTGGAAGCAGAAGAACACGGCCTTATACAGAACGAACAGTTTCTCGAACAGTAAGATCTGTGGAAAGGTTAACGCCATCCTTAATTCCCCACTGTACCACATTCTCCTTGGAATCGGTGGTCTCCCTAGTCCGGGACTCCAGGCTGGAATGATTATATGGAATGTGATAATACTCTGCTTGCCACTCGATAAATAGGGGCAACCAGGGCTGTACAGACCATCGATCTAGCCACATCTGAGGATCGTCAAGATTATCGTTGTAGAGTGGTGTTACACTCTGCAGTGAGTTTGTTCGCACCGTGTTGCTGAGTACACCAAACTTAACGAGCAATTTCTTTGCCCCATCCTGCAGTCGTTTAGAGTCCTTTGTTGGAAATTTTGGAACAACAAGATTCATAAACTGCTTATACGAAGCACTTCAAGGTGTGCTCCCTGGGGCAGTCTCATTATCAAATGCAGTTTGAGTATGAATGCGAATTTGAAGGCTCTCAAGAAAGTCATGAACTCAGCCAGACTGCACTCCACCAACTAGTAAAGTGGGATCTCGTTTCTGCGCAAAGACTGGCGCTGTGCCTTTCTTGATGCTGTCACTAAACTTGTTTTGGATAGGCTTCATTTGTGCCTTTAGATCGGAAATGTTTTTTTGAAGACTATCCCATAGTACGGTCTGGTTCTTGATTACTGTTTTGAGTTGTTCGACTTTGTCTTGTTCGACTCCGTGGATAGCCCCAGACATATACTTCCACCAGAGCAAGAAGAGGTCCTAAGATATCCTTTTAGGATTCTATTATTGCTGTCCAAAACCTCTTGTAAGGCATTGAGCTTCGAAATCTGAGCGCCGCCTGGATCTGCTTCGTCATATTGCTGCTTCGTGTCCTCATTATTCAGAAACCATCTTGATCCCCCTTCATGCTTCTGGTAAGCATCCGTTTCAAGCAAATCTCGGGCCTTGATCCCGCTCTGCACACCTTCGTCGTGATCATGAACCAGAGTTCGGATTTGCATAATGTCGTCCTTAAGTCTTTTAAATCTCCTTGATCATCCCCAGCGAACGACTGTATCAAGCTAAAGAGCGACTCCGCCGCTGTTGTCCCGACTGCAACTGGACTCTTATTAGAAAGCATTTCAGCAGAGTAATGAGCCAGGTGATCCGGTGGGACATCTTTACTTGACCACTTCACGTCGTACATGGCACCATGACAGAGAATGTCGGAGGACACGCTTCTACCCTTCCACATTTCTGCGCCACCCGTGGATTCGTCCTTGAGCTTCATGGCCAGTGCTGTCATCCGTTCATCCAACTTAACCTCATTCCCCTCTGTCATGAAGAAAGGATTTTCAGCGCCTTCGGTATGCCATCCAACCACATAGTAGCTGACATTAGCAGACGTGATTCTGTAGACGTCGTCTTCCGCCTGATAACTCATCTCGTCGATAGTACTGAAAACATTGCTATTGTGAGGCTGGTAATCAGCAAAGAGCTGGTTAGACGAGTTCAGTAGTGACATGGGCACTGCTGGCCTTTCTGTTTTGTCCGTGATCTGTTCATCTGGCGTGAATCTATTTATAATAGTCTTCATGCCAACAAACTCCTCTGCTTGCGAATTGAGCTTTTCCACGGTGTTATCACGGGTCGCCTCAATAAATGGTGAATAATTAGTTTGCAAGTCAACTAGTCGGCCGTCTCTCTCATATGCGCTGTAAGCTAGCATTACCCAAAAAAATAATAAGCACTAAATGGAAAGGTGAGGTGTGTAGATAAATTTAAGGGAGGGGAAGATAAAAGATATCTTTGTACAAGTCGACAGCAAATGCATACGCTCGAAGTGTGTATCAGTTTCAGCTGCTCAGTTCTAGAGTCTCTAAGTATTCTTCTTCCCCTACGAACTTTGGGACAACTTTTGACACTCACTAGCAGCCAAAAGTATTGCCGAAGGGCTTTGCAATATGCCACTAAGAGATCGAACTGATATAATTTTGCTCACAGCAATGGTTGGGTTGTCTCTCTGTTTAATAGCAGTAATATTACGTTTATTGTCAAGAATCAAGAGTGGTCAATCTGGTATGATAGGAAGGTGGGAACTCATTAGCGTGGTTTTTGCCAAGAAACAGGCTGGACTTGCAACTGACAATATCTTACGTCAGAGTGTTCCCTACACTTTGTACATCTCTTTCTTCTTTTTTGCCCTTTCTTATTTCTCACCTCTACCTACGTCCTTTCCCCTCACTTAGAAATCAAAAGAAGAAAAACAAAGAAAGAGTAAGAAAGAGGCAAAACTGCCTACAATGGAAGCTTTTGAAGCCGAGCTCGCCGAGGCGACAAACCCGGTTAACGGGCACTTGCTAGGTGCTGTTGCTATGGTTATTGACAACAAGGGTAAGAGAGAGTATCCCCTAACAAGAAATGAAACTCGAATATAGCGATAGAAAAGAAGTATCCAGCTGACACCTCAGGACATCAACAGGAAACTTCTTGTACCGGTATGCGGCTGGACGCCAGTTTCTCGATGATACGTCGCCATCCCTAGATCCGGACTGTACTATGTCGCTCACCTCGGCGGGGAAGTTTATTACTAATATCGGGGCTTTGCAACTGGTTGAGCGCAACATTCTGACGCTCGACGAGCCGGTCAAGAAATACCTTCCTGAGATCGAGCAGTGTTTGCTTATAGAGGAGGTGGATGTGGGGGAGGAAGGTAGTCGCGATAGCGACAGTGACGGTGGCGAGAAAAAGGAAAAGGAAAAAAGCATTGTGCTTCGCCGTCCGACCCGCGACGTTACGTTGCGCGACCTGCTTATCAACACGAGCGGCATGGGCACCTGCGACACGTACATCGAGCGGTTTGGTAGCGAGGACCGTGTGCCACCGTTGGAATTTCCTAACGACGCCCACCTTCTGGTCAAGAGCCGCTCTACACATCTCTTCTTCGAACCGGGCGAGAGCTTTGACTACGGCTGGGGCATCTACTACGTCCAGCTGCTCGTCGAGCGGCTGGGTGGCAAGGAGCGATATGTACAGTACGTCAATGAGCATATCTTTGGTACCCTGGGTATGACTGCTTCCACCTATGTGCCAGCCCAGGTCCCGCACGTTTGGACGCGCCGCCTACAAATGGTGGAGCGCAGGACAGAGCGAGACACCGCGGGCGGCATCCTCAGTCTTGTGGCTAAGGATGAGGAGACATATGGCCTCACTTGTAGCATGTCCGACGTCGCCCGCCTTTTTGGCGACTTACTGTCGCCCGACTGCAAGCTGCTCCGGCGACAAGAGCATCGTGACATGCTGTTCGCACCCCAGCTGGCGCCCGGCAGCCGCGCGCACCAGGCGCTGCAGGCCGAGACCACCAACTATGGCTTCCTGCTCCCTTTGGAAGAGGGCGTGTCGCACAAAGTGTCATGGGCATTGTCGCCGCCGCCCGCAGTTAACTGGACCGTGGCGGGCGTGCTCGTGGAGGAGGATAATACCCTCCCTGGCACGGGCATTCCCAAGGGAACAGTGGCGTTTGAGGGGCAGCCAAACTTGATCTGGACTATGAACCGCGAAAAGGGGCGCATGATGCTGTTTGGCAATCAGTTGCTGCCAGGCTACGATGTGAAAGCACACAATCTCGTCACTCGGTTCATGCGTGATGCTTGGGCGACGTTTGACTAAGGTTAGGCAAAACGGAATGTAGGGCTGTTTGCTACGTTGCTAAGTTGTTGGTGCTCGCAGCTGACGTTAGTCAGCGTCACTTACTCTAACCTTACAAGATGCTGTCGTATTATTACGGTAGCTGAGTGCAGGATTACTTACCCTAGTAAACTGGAACAAACAACAAACGTAACTTACTTTACAAGCGAGGAGGCCGACTTCCTTGTTTAGTTAGCTAGTTCCCTCTTTGGCCTTAGCTCATACATGTGAATGCTCCAATTCTAATATAACAATACAACTTTCAATACTTTTCCTAGCTCGTCTTAAAGTTCGGTCAAATACGCTTTTTAAAAAGACACTCCACTTTGACAATTCATTAGTCTTAAATCTCTGCTTTCTTATCGTCTTCGGGTGACGCGACTCGTTCACAGTTCAAAATGCGAGCATCTCGATCGTTAAGCTTCTTTGGCGCATTTTTGGCAATTGCACTCGCCGCCGAAAATAACGCTCAATATTGTTACTCTTCACAATCAGAACTATCGAGCTTTTGCGTGGCATTCTCCCAGTTTCAAAACCACACAAGCCAAGAGACCGATCTCTACCTGGCTTTTTCAGCACTTCTAACGCTTTTAGGTGGAGGATGGATTGCAATTGGCATTGGAGAATTTATGGCCGGTTCTTTGATGTTTCTTTTATGGGCGGATAAGAAGAGAGAGCGCGTTGCTGTGTCAGTCCGAACAACTGGTGCGCATACGGAGCCCTTTGTACCGAATAATCTACCTCAAGTCGAAGTACTTAAGACAGTCCTTTCCAAAGAAGGATCCTACGAAGTCTTTCTGGTTTGTTATTCTTGCCAAAAATGGTCCTCGCTTGATTTTAACGAGAAAACGCAGCCGTGGATTTGGGCCAGTAACTACTTCAATGAGATGCCAACGGCAGATCCAGACAAGCAGCGCCTTGGATACCATCAACTGCATGACGTATTCTATGTCGATATGGTAGCTGTCCCATCTGGATCAAATAATGCACTTGCTTGGCCCAAAATCGAAGGTTTCACCAACTCGGGTGCTTGGGACATACCTCTTTCCGCTTCAAAATCAATAAAACTTACTGCGAGCTTCTGGCATGGAGCAGCTATGATAGTTGCATTTATGGGATTAATGATGCCTTCTGCAATATACAAGAGATGGAAGTCGAATACCGTAATCCATCTTTTATTTCAGTTTATTGGTCTGCTCATTTTCAGCGTAACAAATGATTTGATTTGATTTGATTTGGCCCTATTAATCAAATCAAACAAGGTAAAATTTTGATTAATCAAATCAAATCAAATCAAATCACTATTAATCAGATTATAATTGATTAATTTTTCACGTAACTAACACGTGATCTTTTATAGGCTAAAAATAATTTTATAGTATTTTTAGATATTCCGATAATAACCGTAATTAACCGAATAAACATAACTTTTAACAATCGATTCTAATTATTAATCGTTGAATTAGCAATCAATTATAATTAATAATACTAAAAATAGTTTTTACGATTAGATACTAAAATTGAAACTATAAATAAATAATATATATTATTGGAATATTTTACAAAATTCTGCGATGTTCTAAATAATTCTAGATAATTCTAAGCATTTCGATTGCTTATAAATTATAACAAACTATAATATATTAATAATATGCTTTTTTTAAAAGCTTTAAACTTTTTAGTAATTTATAAATACATGTATTAATAATATAATTAAGAAGATTCTAGAAGAATATTTTGAAATATTTAAACAACAGAAAATCTGCATTTTTGAATTTTTGAAATATTATTAATATCTTTTATTATATTATATACTTTGATATTATATATATAAAATGTCGACTTTTCAAAATAACGCTATTGTTAAGCTAAATCTAGCTCAAAATAATCCGAACTTGAATTAAACTATAGAAAATCAAGCTTTTATATTTAAAAAGAAATTATTTTCTAAGATTTTAGATTTATTAAAGCCGAACTTAAAAACCTGAAAATTACCGAACTGTTACAATTAAATGCTTTTACTCTAGTTGTCGGTAAGTAATACTATTTTGTTTTAAAATAATTTACTAACTTCTTTTTTAAGAAAACTTAGTTAAATCAAAAAGTTTATAATTCTACTTCGAATTATATTACGCATTATAAAACATTACATAAAGCGTTTAATATAACTCGAATATTAAATAATATCGACGAAAGTAAGTCTTTTATTATATTAAATGTAAAATAAAATACTAATTATTTTTAAACGACGATTTTGATTCTACTAAATCTTCTTAAAACTGCACTATAAATACTATTACCGATATATTTGCAAAACAAAAGCTTTTAAACGACTTAAAACACTTGAAAACGAAAAATTTAGTTTAATTAAATTTAAAAAATTACTTTTGAATTTTATAATACTAAATAATATATTTTTTCGGTCAATTACTTCAAAATCCTTTAAAGGTTATTATTATATTTATTTAAGTAATTAATTTTTAAACTTATTACTAAAATACTTACTAACTAATTAATAGTAAAATACTTCGATTATTATCAAGCTTTAAAAGATGATTTAGTCAGTGTACAAAAAAACTAATCAAAGCCGTGATTAATCATGATTAATTAGACTGATTAATCATGATTAATGATTAACTAGTGCTTTGATTAGCTTTGATTAATAGAATTTGATTAATCATGATTAATCAAAGCTAATCAAAGCTTACATAAGCAAATAAAATTTAAATAACTAAAAATTTAAAAAGAGTTTTTTAATTTTTAATTAATTTTTAAAAGTCAAATAAGTTGATTATAAACTAAACTATAAAAATATTCTTTTCTTTAAACTCTTGCTTTTCTATTTCCTTTTTAATATCTTTTTCGTTTTGTATAATACTCAATTTTTAAGATATATACTTTTTTCAAAGTGTTTTATTAAGTCGATTTCTTAATTTATTAATAATTAGCGCACCGTTTGAAAAAAATCGTTCCGAAACGCACTAGTAGCCGGTATTTGTAAATACTTTTTAACTAGTAAAAATAAAACAGGAAATTTATTTTTATTAGTAGTCCAGTATTGTAAAGCTTAACTTATAATTAAATCAATAAATTAAATTAAAATTTTGAAGTTTAAGTTTTAAACTTACGTTTTTAGTAACTTTTTTTTTTGAAAATATAAAGTTAATTCATTTAAAACTTTTCGCTATTATTGTTTGTAAATATATATTTAATTCGTCGTGTCGGAATTAGAATTGTATAAATTTAAAGCTTTTGTTTTTTCAATTATAAGATTGTTTTTTAAATAATCTTTTTTATATTTATAAAAGTTAGTTTATTTTTTTTAAAAAAAAAAGATTTTAACTTACGTATTAAAGTCTAATTTTAATCGAGTTTTAATATCGCTTATTTAATTGTAGTTAAACTTATATTACTTAACTTTTCTTTTTTAATTCTAAAGTTTAATATTAAAGCTAAATAAATAGCTTTATTATCGTTGTAAATATTTTTTTTTTAAATAATACTTTGATAGTTTTGCTATTCCGCGATTTATAGCATTTTTAAAACTGAATTCTATTTTTATAGTAAGTATTTTTTTAATATAATTTTTAACTTTTTAAAATTGAATCAAATACTTACATTATTAAATTCAATTTTTAACTTTTCAAGCTTATTATATATAATATATAATTCCGGAATAATATAATAAGCTGTAAAGTAATGTTCGGCTTGCAATTTAGTAGTAGTTTTAACAAATATATTTAATATTTGTAAACACTTTTCTAAATAATTTATTTCGAAATCTAATAATAAAATTGCTTTATTTTTAAAAGCATTTAATTCGGAAATCGATATTACTGATTTAATAAACTTATATAAATATATAAAATTTTAAGCATATTAGCAGTTAACGACTAACGAGTTGCTTGATTTATATTAATTAGTTAATAAATTATAAAAAAATCAATTTGTTTTAAAAAAAAAGTAATTTACTTAATTGCGAAAATTGTAATTTTCTATTTTTTGAGCTTTAATTTGATTTTTAAATAAACGTCGATTTTCTTGACTATATTTTAAACCGATTATTATTTTTCGAACTTTTTTCTAAACAGATAGTTTTATATTTAATTAGTTATTTATTTTTAATATAAAATAAAAAACATTACTAAAAATATCTTTTTTAGTTTTTTCGTTATTTTCAGTATTATATACGTTTTGTATATGTTATATCGTTTTTAATAATAGCTTTTAATATATTTTGCGCAACTAATTTAAAACGTGTGCAATAATAAATATTTTTTGAAATTTTATTGCTTGTAAATTATAATGTTTTTTAAACGCTAGTAATAAAGTATTGTTCGAAAAAGCTTGTTTCGATTATACTATAATGTAGTTAATAATTTAAATTCTAAAAAAATTTACTAAAAAACTAACTTTGTAATATTATATTTAATATTATATTCTTTTAAAACTTTTAAAAAACTTTATTTAAATAATTACCGGAATGTTTATGTTTTAGTTTTCGAATAGCTAAATAATAAAACTTTAATTCAAAGTCTTTATTAATAAATGTTTAATAATTTATTAGTAATTATTAAAAATTATAAACAAAAAACTTACAAAGTTACTTTTAAATAAAAGTCTTAATTTATAGCTGTTCAAGTGTTTAAAGTAATAGAAAAACTACTATTATTTTCTATTTGTTTTTGTAAACTTTCTTTTATTAATTCTTGTTTAAGCAAAAACAAAGAATTTAAATCGTTTTTAAAACTTTATAATAAAAAAGCGGAATATTTCTAAAATTAATTAATAAATAATTTTTAACTTTAAAAGTAATATATGTAATAAATTACGAAAATAAATAGTTTAATAAAATTTAAAAGATTTACTTAATGCCGCTCGAAAAATATATTATTTAATATAATAAAATTCAAAAGTAATTTTTTAAATTCTATTGTATTAAAAGTAAGCGATTTAGTTTTTAAGTGCTCGAGTTTTGTTAAAATAATCGTTTATAGTCGATGTTTGACTAGCTTTTTTAAATCGGCTTCTATTAATGTATTAGTATTAAATTAATATAAATAATATATATTTAATATACTTATTCTAATTCGTTTAATATAGCTTGTATATTAATAAAAAATGGAATATTTATAATGCGTAATATAATTACTATAGAATAATATATTTTTTGATTTTCTTAAATTTTACTGTAATTATATTAGTAAAAAACTTCAAATTTTTTTAAAAATTAAAATTACGAGCAATTTTTTTGCAAAATTTAACTGTGTAGTTCTAAGTTTATTTATATTTTTTGCGGTAAATTCAACGTTTTTTCTAATAGCTTTTTTTAAAATATTAGCTTGATTATTTAAATTAAGTTCAAAATCAATATTGTTTTGTAATCGAATAATACGATTAGTTTAAATTGTTGTTTTGACATTTTAAAAACAGTTGTAAAATCAGTTGTAAAAGTAGTTGTAAAGTAGTTGTAAGTAGTTGTAAAAGTAGTTGTAAAGTAGTTGTAAAATAGTTGTATTTAAGTTAATAACAAAAAAATTATAAAGTAGTTGCAATACAGCTTTATATATAATAATAAAATAGTCTAGAAACTTCTTTTAAATTAGATTTCTAATCGAGTTTTGATTTTTAATTGTTTATTATAAATTGTTGATTTATAATTAATTGATTAGCAATTAATTTAGAATTAACTAGAAGATTCCGAACTTTTTATGCCGGCAAAATTTTGACCGCTTTCCTAATTAAGTTGACCGCCTTCCTCTTTTAGCATTAATCATGATTAATCATGATTAATCAAATATAATTAATCAAAGCTATGATTAATAGGTGCTTTGATTTGATTTGATTATGATTAATAGGTTCATTAATCAATTAATCATGGATTTGTCACACTGGATTTAGTTTCTATTTATTTAGAAAAAAATCTTTAATTAAAAAGAATTAAATGAAAATATTAAAACAAATGGTAGTTTTTCATTAACTTTAGACGCTTGGAACGCTATTAATCAAAACGCTTATTTTGGAATTACTATGTAAGTTAATAAACCTTCAAAATTAATCTTAATATAATACTAATAATTTATAGTTATTTTATAAATAAAATTTCGAATTAAAGTTTTATTTATTAGCAATAAAAACTTAAAAAAAACATTCGGTATACTTAAATAAAGTTTATTAAAAACTTTAAAAATTATAATATCGAATATAATATTACAAAGTAAGTAATTAAGATTAATTTTATTAAGTTTAATATTAATAAATACTAAAATTTTAATAGTATTACACGAAATAATGCGAGTTTTAACGATACTTTTATTAATAACTTTAAAAAGCATTATATTTTACAAAGAATTAAATTTACCGGAAATATTCCGTGTTTAGTTCACGTTTTAAATTTATTGTTTAAAATATATTAAAAACGATTATTAAAACGCTTATAACGATTTCGATAATCAAATATTTTTAATATAGAAAACGAAAAAATAATAACGAAAAAAGAGATTATTAACAGTAAGTCATTTTGTTTAATAATATTAATCTAATTACTAATTTTTAATAGCAATTTTTATGAAAAAAGTCCGAAAAATTATTATTGAATTAAATATTCTAAGAAAATAAGCGATTACTAAAACGTTAAATAGAAGCTTTAGAAATTGAAAACGCTAAAATTTCTTAACTTGTATGTAATTGTATTATTATTTAATTTTTTTATAGTTAACTAATATTGTTAAATCAAAAAACTCGGTAGTTTTCGACTTATAATATGCTTAAAGAATTTATTAATTTTTGGCCAGCTATTAAATCAGTTATTAATTTATTTAATTTTAAAGCTTTTAAAAAAAATAAACATTCTTTATTATTGAAAATAACGATATAGAATATTTAAAGAAATGTTTAAATATATTTTCGATTTTCGTTAAAGCGACTACAAAATTACAAGCCGAAAAATACTCGACTATATATTATTTAGTTCCCGAAATATATAATATATATAATCGTTTAAAAGTATTCGAAATGAATATAATGTAAGTAAAAACCGTTATTATTATAATTATTAATACTAATATTTTTTAGGATATTCTGTTTACCGATGCTATTAATAAAAAATAGCTAAACTTCGAAAATATTTTCTAAACAAGAATTTCACAAAATAATAAAGCTTTATATTTAGCTTTAATTCTTGATTTTAGAATAAAACGAAAAAGCTAGAACTTATAAGCTTTACAAAAGTCAAAGTACTGATATATATAATCGATTATATTCGGAATTTCAAATGCAAGTTATTAATAAACATTTTATTATAATATTTAAACTAACATTTTATAGTTATAAAGCCGATTATTTAACAACACAATTACTTATTAATTAAGCCGAAGATTTGACGTTAAATAAAAACGATAACGATTTGAATATATATCTCGAAAAAAAAAAAAAGATTTAAATGAATTAAGTCGCTATTTTCAAGAAAAAAAAGCTAATCGACAAGTAAGTTATTATTTGTTGAAGTTTATTATTAATTACTAATATATTGTTAAACAAAACTTTAACATTTTGGTTAAATAATAAAATAAATACTTTGTATTATTTATATTAGCAAAGACTTATTTACAAATTCTAGCTACTTTAGCGCTTTCTGAAAAGATTTTTTAGCAAAGAGCTAGAATTATTAATAAAGATCGAAATAAGCTTAATAAAGATACTTTTGAGTATATTATTAGCTTGAAAAGTTGGGTTTATTTAAAGAAAATAGTTTAAAGAATACGAGAAAAGTTTAGAGAAAATAATTTTGAAATTAATTAATCAAATCAGCTAATTAAATAGGCTATTACTATTCTTTTACACAAAAAAACAACTTTTATATATTATATTAATAATTTTACGTTTCATTTAATATTTAAAGAGTCACGTGTTAAATCATGATTAATTATAATTCATTAATCAAATCATAATCAAGTAAAAAATCATTAATCAAATCAAATCAAATCAAATCATATTAATCAGATTATAATCGATTAATATGATTTTTTTTGGTTACGCTGGTTGGAGAAGATAAGCGAGAATACAAATTGCAATCTGTTTATTTTAATGAATTAATACATTTTGTTTATTATATACTGAGTAAACATAAAATAGGCAAGTGGCTATATCTGTTGCAAATGCTGCTACTTGTTACGTACCCAAAAATCCCATTGTTAAGAGGATAAAGCCTAATGTATCTAAATAAGCAGTGGGCTGCTTTACTACTGGGCTACAAAGCTCGGCTTCTTCAAAGCCAAGGTCATATTCAAAGGCACTGTTGTCGGTGTCTATAGTTGTTTTTTAAACCTCTGACACAGGGGGTTAGATGCAAGTCTTTAGACAATTTTTCTGTGACAGGCTGATAGTAATCTATTAATTGACTATCACTGCTATATTACAAAGAGAATCAACATAAGGAGAGAAAGGGAGAATGCAGGAGATTGCGGGTCTTATAGCTAGGCCTGTAACGGGTCCGCTAGTACGTAACGGGTCGGTGGCTTTACAAAGGGTTCACGGTGGCCACGCGCTGTCACGTGGTTGCAACGAGAGCTGGCTCGTGCCGAAGGCACGTGCAGCCGAGTCATCCTTACGGGTTCAACCCGTCACAGCTTTTTTCGCTTTCCGCCCGTAACGGTTTCGTAACTTTCAGGGCATTTATATTGTAGCTATAAAAAAGAAAAAATAGACTTACTTTTGTAAACGCTGAGTTTCTGCTGTTTAGCGCTAGTTCTGCAATAAGCAGTAGCTTCGTTCAGTTGTTTTGCGAGTAGTTCACAAAAGCCTGTAAAAACGTTTTTATAACTTGGTTTTTGTTTTCTGTAGCTTTATCTGTTTCTGGGTAATAAGCTGTAAAAAGCCGCTTGTCGATTCGTAACAGCTTGCAAACGCGCGTTTACAAAGCTTTTACAAACTGCGTTTTTCGATCCGAAACTATAGCTAAAAGCAACTATGATTTCTGTAAAAAATCCGTAAAAAAGTTTTTGCCAAGCTTTCGCATTTATAAAGTTTACGGTTTCGAAAATAGCTTTTTTTTTTAGTCGGTCGGTAATTACTAGAATGTTTTTATAGCTTATGCTTTCAAAAAGCTAAGTAACGAAATCTATAAAAATCTCGCGCTATTGCCGTTCCGGAATAACAAAAACTTTAAAAATTTTTGTTTACGGTTTTTCCAGGCTTTATTTGCTTCGCAAAAGTCGCAGTTACGGACGAATCTCCGTACGTGCTTCGATATGCTAAGCTAGAAAAACTGTTTAAGCATTAGCGCTATAGTACTTTTTTTTTTAAAGTGGCCGTGAAGTATAGAATCGTAAGTCAGCTGTATTAGCTTAGTTCGTAACTTTTCTTTTTCTGGGACTTAGTATCGGCTACAGAATAATAAAGCTTTTAAAAAAGACTTCGAACATTTCGCGAAAAAAATTTTGACTTTGAGAGCTACGAGTAATTTGCGGGCTCGTTTTTGTACTGTTTTTAACACTTGCACGTATTTAAGGTTCGTAAGCGTTGCTGTTTTTATAGTTTTTGTAAATTGCTTAGCAAGCTTTGTAACGAGCCGGTTCGTTGTTTTTCGACAATGTTTTTTTCGTTGAGTTTCGCGATCGCTAGTTTAGCAAACACTTTGTTGGCTTTTTTTTTTTGCACTACTAATAGCTTTAACAATTGTACTATTCGATAGCGTAGCTTATTGTTTGTAGCGTCGACCGGCAAGTTTTGCTTTCGGCGAAACAGAGCGTTTATACGCTTATTGTTTTTTTTCGTTAATAAATAATTACGAAATTGTACCGCAAAAGAATTAGTAACTAGCGCATTTGTGTTTCGTTAGCTTACGAACTGTTATAAAGTATTCCAACTTTTTGTAGTTTGTACGAATCTAGAAACGCTTTACGTTTCGTAGCTAAGAATTTTACTTTTAAAAGCAGTTAATAATCGCTAGTATTTTTTGTTTAGATCTCGTAATTGCACTCGGCAAAAAAAGCTTTTTAAAAAGTAAGTACAAAGCTGTAACAAGCTTTTTTGTCGACTTGAAATAAAGTTTTTTTAGTGCTTTATGCCGACGCGTTCGTTTTTATAATTGTTTTTTTTTTATAGTCGAACTAGACAAAATAAAAGCAAAACAAACAACTTTTTCAGTTTTCGAAAGCAGCGTCGCTGTGCTATTTATTAAAAAGCTACGTTTTGCTTTGTAAAAGCTGTTAACAAAGCTGTAATATAAAAAATCTTTTGATAAAACGCTTGTAAAAGTTTGCAAACTCGAAAAAGCTTTTTACGGCTTTTACGGATTTAGCGATTTTTATTTAACAATAGTTTTTACTTTCTCGAGATTTATTCGCAATTTTACTTTTGTTCGATAATAAATCTTAAATATTTAGTTAACTGTACTTCGAATTACACTTGTTAATATTTAGTTGAAAGCCGGCTTTTTGAAGCTTTTGCAATATTTTACAGACTTTCCGACAGTAATTTTTAATATTTTTTAACGTGTAAATAACACGTTGTTAATGTACGCTAAACAAAACTCGTTAAGTATTTTCGCAGCGTTTAGTTAATGTATTTCTGAACGTGCTCGAAACATTTGTTAAGCCGAAAAGCGTTACTAACTATTGTACAGCCGTAACGCGTCCGAAAAGCAGTTTTCCATTTGTTTTTTTTAGCAATTCTGATTTTGTAAAAAGCGCTTTCACGTTTAGCTTAGTAAATCAACAAGCTTAAAACAAATTCTGTAGCGTTTCGTAAATCAACAAAAAAAGTAACGGTTTTTACGAGTATTTTGTTTAAACTTCGATAGTCGATACAAAACCGTAGCTTTTTTCTAAGCTTTTTAACGAATAAAACAAAAGCCGCTGCAAAAAAATTGCTTACTCGAATAAATTCTTTATCGAAAAGCTTTGTAAAAGTTTTCCGGAGAACTAGTAACTCTTTTTTCGACATACTATACAAAAAACTTCAAAAAGAATCTTAAAACTAGCCGTTTACTTTTTTCAAGTCGATATTATAATCGATTTTTTTTTTTCGGAACAAAAGTAGCTTTTTAGCTTTTTTCGGGTAAACAAAAAAATAAACCGCGTACACTAAACTGGAAGCTTTTTTTTTAAGTTCGTCGAGCGTTGTTTTGCTAAAGCTTTTTCGATATTTTTCAAGCTAACTGCAAACACGTACAACTTGGATTGTCGGCGAGCTTTTTTAGCTAAAGCGTAAAAAGTTACAGCGAATACTTTCGCGCATCGAGCTTTCGAGTAAGCTGCAGTAGTTTTTTTGCGGATCGTTATACTCGTAAAGCTTACTTGTAGCAGCTTTCGTTTTGCATTTTACCGAGCGTTTTGCTTTTTAAATTATAGCAGCCCGAAAATTATGTCGTGGCCCGAAAGCTTAAACACTACATACAAATAAGCTTTGTTTTCCGTATAGCTACTTATATCCATTTTCACGACGGCCACTTTCGTAATAGTTTCGTTGCTAAAGCTATTAAAGCTTTTTAAAAAGCAAAAAGAAATGTTAATGCGCAACAAGTTGTGTTTACGAGCGAACCGTAAGTCGATTATTCTATATAAAAAGCACTCAGTATTTATCAAAGTATCGGCAAACGATTTTTGATTAATAAATGTAAATACAACAAAAAGTAGGCCATTTATAGAATTTACTTCGAATTCTTTCTATTTTTTCACAACCTTTTTGTTACGGTCCTATTGGCTGACCCAATATAGATAAAAGATCTTGGTCCGAGGTTTGTTGGTCTGGAGAGAAGTAGGTATATCACATATGAGACTAGATCCCAATAACAAGTATGCTACTGAAGAATACTATTTGAGTTGAGCACGAAGCTCCTATCTAATAGGAAAGCTATCTACTTATATAGGGCTTCGTGGGGTTGGATCATTGGGATCATTGGATCATCGCTATGATCCATATAAGCCATGATCCATCACGTGACCTTTCTTCCCCAGGGGTTCTCTGTGTAAGCCAAGCTTACCGAGCCTCAGGCCCCTAAGGCATAAGCCTGTTAGCGATGCGCGTAACACTTTTTAAGCTTTTAACAGCAACTTGTGTCAAAAGCTACTTTTTTTCTCGAGTTACTTTTCTTGCTATTACTGCTCGTAACGCTTGAGGTTTCTTTTAAAGTCCTTCCTGTGCGCTTTTTTTTTTTTTTTTTTTTCTGGCTTTACAGCCGCAACTTTTGCTTTTTGCTTTGTTGTTGACTTGTTACGACCCGTAAACTCCGGCTTACGGGCTAGTAGCAAGTGGCAAGCTGTAACAAAATGCTTTTTTTTTGCTACAGCGCAAACATATGTTTTTTTTTTTTCTTTTTTGCATTTTTTTATTAAAAACCCACTTGGCTCTTTTTCGCGTTTGCGTTTTTGCAAAAACTACTAATATTGGTTGCCAGTTTATTGCGTTTTGCGAGCCGTTTACGGAAATCGGTGACTTTTGACGGGCTTCGTGCCGCTTTTCTTTTCTTTTTTAAATCTTCTGTAAAGCCGCAAGCTTATTACTAATGGCCCGTAGCTGCTTACAGTACTTTTCGTACGTAAGCTTCTTTTTTATACTTACTACACGAGTAAGCATTTACATTGAAAAAACAGAATTCAAGTAGCTTTTTTTGGCTTTATTATTTTATTTCTATACTTGTGCTTTTAACATTAGCTGGTCGAACTTTGCAAAAAACTCACGAAATGGCTTAAAGCCCTGTCGAATATTGTTTAGCTTGCTAAAAGCTTTTTTTTGCCGGCGAGGATTTCCGAGCGCTGTCGCCATTTGTTTCAACAGATTACGGACCGTAAACTAGTCCGTTCTTTAGTAAATGTTCACTTACGAGTAAACGCAGCTGGCTGCAGTATCCGCAAAACGGCCAAATCTGTCACGGCCCTGGCCCTATCTCGAGCTTGGCGCCAAGCACTACAGAGCTCGGTAGAGCTTGGCCCCTGTTACCACAGGGCTCGGCACCTCAGAGCTTGGCAACCAACGCTACAGGGCTCGCTTACACTGGCCCCTGGCCAGCATCCTGTATATAAAGCACTGCTCTCCTCCCTTCTTCTGCCTGTAGTTTGTTCTCTTCGTTATAACAATTGATAGTTGTTCATACCTTTGCATCCTTCTACCTAGATCCACGGATCGAGATCCCTGTGCAGCTTGAGTTGTTACAAAATCCGTACTAAACTTGTTCTGTTTTTTCGCCGATACAAGCTTTATTAATTTGCAACTTGGCCTGTAGTAATTTTTCGAACTGAAAGTACAGCGCTACATTATTTCTTTTGTATAGTCCTGAATTTGTAAATCGAAGTTTAAGTTTTTTCGGCTTATTAGCCGATAAAGAAAAAACAAGCTTAAGCGTAAAGCCTGAAGTGTAACAATCGGTATGCCCAAGGTGCGACACGGAGGCCATGGCACGGGATCAGGAGGCTGAAGATCAGGGTATGAGGGGTTTCAGAGCAGATACGGAGTAGAGTCGGAGTCGCCTATATAAAGGCCTGCTCCTACTCTCTACAGTTGTTCCTCATGTTTTTGTATCCTTCGTAGGTAGACCTATAAGGCAATCACTGTCAGCCTATTGTACGCACTCCCATATGCCTCTATTCTAGCCCGTGATTCCTTGCGTCGTTACATGAAGTTAAGTTTAGCGCTTGTTTCGTTTCTTTTAACGTATTTATTCGATCAGCGAATTTAACTAACGTAGCAGCTGTTTGTTTTTGCAGCCGGTTAATTATATCCTGTTGACTGTTTAGCATGTTTTGCAGCTACGCAAAGAAATTCTGGTTGTTTATTTTATTATTTTACTTTACGGGCGTAGCTTGTATATATTAAGCTTTATTGTAGCTTGACGGTTCGTAACATTTTTTTAGATAGTCAGTGAGCTACTGCTATCGTTTTGAGCTCCGCTGTATTCGTGATTCGTAGGCAGCCAATTTGCTACTTTTTTGAATACGTAATATTTTTTCGCAAGCAGTCAGCTCGCTGCTGCCGTCTAAAAGAACGCTGTAACGTGTTGTTTGCTACGTGAAGTTGTGATGTTAATTCTAATGTGACAGGCTGATAGTAATCTATTCAATTAACTATTACTGCTATATTACAAAGAGAATCAACATAAAGAGAGAAAAGGAGAATACAGGAGATTGCGGGTTTTATAGCTAGGCCTGTAACGGGTCCGCTAGTACGTAACGGGTCGGTGGCTCTACAAAGGGTTCACGGTGGCCACGCGCTGTCACGTGGTTGCAACGAGAGCTGGCTCGTGCCGAAGGCACGTGCAGCCGAGTCATCCTTACGGGTTCAACCCGTCACAGAAATCTAGCTATTTGATTAGCTCAAAAGTTCTCAGGAGTTTTTAAAAGCTTACAGAAGTTGATTTCGAAATTATAATAAATAAAATCTAGCTATTTAATTAGTTCAGGAGTTCTTAAAAGCTTACAGGAGTTGATTTCGGAATTATAATAAGTGAAATCTAGCTATTTGATTAGTTCAGAAGTCGGCGACACTTCGCTTTTTAATCAATCTTACTTTTTGTGTTTATTATTTAACAACTATTTTTATTTGTAAATAATATCGACTACTATTTAATTCGAAATGCCGAAGTAACACTTAACATACTATTAAATAAGTAATATAATTTGTAGTTATAGAAATATTAATAAGTTTGATTTCGATTTTTTAACAGCACTTTTTTTAGATTTTAACAGAAACCGTAATTCGACGTTTTTTGTTTGCGCAACAATTACGTAAATAATTGAAAATCCGAAAACGTACGTCGATTTGTATTAAAAAGTAAAATAGTAAATAGCTGTATTTAAGTAGAAAAAAGTTTATTATTGTGTTGTAATTAATAGCGTTCCGGCTATTTTTTTTAGCTTTAACGAAGCTTTTGACTTTTGGTTTGCTAACTTTATACTTTTATATTAAATCAGCTATTTGAAATAGTATAAACTGTCGGAATAAGTATAAAAATAGTTAAAATATACTTATTATCGGGATCGTAAGCTTGAATTTTAATATTTATTGAGTATTAGTCAAAAATACTAGAAATCAGTTTTTTTTAGCTTTTTTTTAAAGCAAAATTTTTGCGAAAATCTTTCAGACCTTCGGAAAAAAATTTCTCGAGCCAAGGATCCGCCTTTCCTAATTTGTACTCCTGGCAACTCCTGAGCCAATGAGAGGGCCGTATGGCCCGTGCGGGTAAACTTCTCGCATTTCCGAGGGTCTGATTTATGAGATAATTGGCAAGTCAACTGAGAAGGCTTCCCTCACGTGATATCGAAATTCTGGTCAATGCGAAATTCACAAGACGAAATTTGACCATGAAGTCCTCATTTTATGCCTTTGATCAACTAGCAGAGCGAATTCTCTGACTTCTCTTCACTGAAGAAAAGGATGTGACATAGTAAAATCACGTGTGATATCATAGAGTGAGGCTAAGGATTTGCACCAACCTCACTTCCTTAGGCCAACCTGAACAGCACCAAAACGCAATGAATTAGACACTTGTGCACTAGTCCGATTGGAAAATACATCATTTCCTGGGGAAAGTGTATACCGCTTACCATTTCACCGAATCGGGAGCTCTGATTTCAAAGACGGCACCCTGGCTTTGAGTTCCCTTGCAAGCCAAGCATGAGCTCGGTACATTTCGAGGAATGCTTCCTGATAACCACCAATCGCTGCGGACTGGAGGAATTGTAGGGCAGAGTACGCGCGCCACTCTGAAAAATGTCAGTGTAATGTCCTTCCCATCAGCATGTAGAGCCTACCCTCTGTACCAAGTTGGCATGATGTCTGTTCTGCTCTCAGTATATTCTCGGGATACTTAGCTGCCAAATCCCACCAAATGACGGCACCGACAACAAAATATCTCAGCGACGTCCAGGGAACTTCGTCAGAGAGCAGAGTAACCAGTTCTTCCTCATTCAGTTTCCCTTTTCCCTGATGAGCTTTCCGGGACTCGCAGATCATGGCCCATGCCTTTTTAAGCGTCTCGCCGAGTATAGAGTCGGCAGGGACAGGATGTATCGAAACCGGAAGAATCGCACTGATATTAATCCCTGGACTGGAAATGCTGACACTTAGATCTTGGAGCGTTCTGAAAATGCTAAAAGCAGGTGGCCTCAGCATCGGATCAGGGTGCCAGCAATCTGCCACAAGATCTTTTATTGCAGCTGGAAGACTATTAAGTTCCAGATTTCCTGGCAATTTTCCACTGCTGAGTGCAGAGCGAACTCTGAATATGTCAGAGTTTCCAGGATGACCGGCCAGCACTGGCCGTGTCGTGTCCCATGGAAATTTCCCAGAGATAATCTGCCAAATTGCGGTTCCCAAGCTGGCTACCATCAGCTACTGGTAGAAAGGCTTGAAAAGTGACATGAACATACCCCCATATGTCAGTGTAACTGGAGTGAGTGTCATCCGCTAGCCCAAAGTGATGATATTCCGGCGCTTCATATCGGACGTCAAAATCCCCAAGGGAGCTTGGCTCATACATCTACGCGTCTTTTAGCAAAGTGAATCGACGTGTCACAACGAGTTGAGACACATACCGACCTTGCTTGCTCTGTGCCCTTCAAGAAGCAACGATATCCCCCCTTGGTTGACTTTTTCAATACGATCGAGCCATCTGATATAGATTTCAAAATTACTTCGCCTCGATGATACCAGGCTACTGTCCTTGACAGGTCCTGCGCCAGAACTAGCCTTTCTTCCAGAGAGAAAGAACGAGACGCGTCTTGATACATATCCGCTAGTGTGTCAAAGTTATCCAGGTCTTCCATCACGGCATACAGTCGATTGCCATTTTGGGAAATTCCGTGGTAGTGTTGTATGAAGGCGCCTGATTGGAGCTTTTGGTAGACCTGAATCGTTGCATAGGACAACTTGGAAGGCTCAATCTCATAACACACTACGTCGCCAATACCCTCAATGTGGCTTTTACCACGGTTGTGCTCTGTATCAGTGAAAGTGATTGTCAAGTCTGAGTAAACGGATGGAAACTGGCTAGTTGGAATTGCCATGTTGGGGAGCTTTTTCAGCCTTTCGGATTCTTGATTCGCCTTTCGGAGCTCATCTACGCTTTTCTCAATGTTGCTGATTGAGCTAGAAATAGCAGAAAGCTGAGTTTTCGCCCCCTCTCCATTTACAAACTCTCGATGCAGGACCTCGCTCTGTATGATCGTCAATGAAACTGCATGAAATCCGTGATAGCTGTCCAATAGAGTTGACTTACGGAAGATTCCAGGGCAAACACGTCCTTGGCGGCAGCAAGATCTCTCATCAACCGTTGGTACCTGTGTTTGAAGAGAACCTCAACGGTGATACCCCCAAGCGTGTGCGATTTCTGGCAGTCATCCACGAATTGCTCTATATCTATGAGGCATTTCGTGAACTGCACTAAAGTCTCGAAGTTGTTGATTTCCGATTTATTCCTCTCCAAGATCCGTCTAAGAAGTTCTGCATGATCGTAAAAGCCCAAACATCTCTTCTTGAAAAAGATAATTTCTTTAACCTTCTTCCCAATCCGCCAAACGATGGCAACGGAATCGTTTATGCATGCATCGATTGCTAGTGCCAATGCGGGTTCTACCATCGTGGAAACAAGTTGAGCACCTCGATTGATTCTTTGTGGGATGAACGAGCTTCAAATTCTTTCAATGTTCACGTCGACGCCTAAGGCTGTGGAATTGCTTTTTGAGAGCGAATGGTGGCATGACCAGCAGAAAATCAGGCTGCGCTGCAGCCAACACGCAATCCAGATCCAGAAAACGGTGTAAAATCATTGGGAAAGCGCAGAGAAGCCAATGAAGCGCCGAGTCCGTATGCTAGTGGGAAGGAAAAGGGTTAGGCAGTTTCTGGTGGCCAGTCACAACAGAGACACTCTCCTCGGTCTTCCAGGGTGAGAGGTGCGAATGAAGGCTCAGGGGTGCATGCAAGGCAACGCCCAGCGATGGCCACCGCATGAATCGAATTCCATTCGTAGCCGACCCGCCTTGCATTCATTGACTTCTCCACTGATCGTTCCATTCTCGTTGAAAATATTTTGTCGTCCCACTTAGGAAGAAATAAATACCAAATTCCCACTCTGCCTTTTTCCCCAATACAAATCGCTCATGGCGAAATCGGTATCCGTCAGTTTGCCGCTTCTGGAATACGAAAAGCGCTTGCTGGACGAGTATCGCACAAAATTCCTCGGTGGGCAGTCTGAGGATCCAAAGTTCACTTCTGATACGATCTTGGAAACTTTCAACTTATGGAAATGGAGAAAACAAACGGAAATGGCGTTTGCTGATGTGCTAGGTATGCCGGAATACTGTGCCGTCCACGGTGGCAAGTGGTCGTTGATCCTAGAGTGCTACTCACGTACTGTTGGATCTGATCGTAATGCTCTGCGAACGATATCGGTCATGAAAGCCAACTCAACTCATGATGACCTGGATCTAGGGATGGTTGAGGAGATTTTTGCCAAACCAGTGGATACCGATTTGCAGTACTGGCATCTTTTGACTGCTGCTCTCGAAACCTTCCGGTCAGCGCCACCGAGATATGAAGGTCCCTTCGAATCCACAGAAGATACAAAGGCACACCAAGAGTCACTTTACGAGGACATTGACTTCGAGAATTTCAATATCAAGGAATACGCTGCAGATGAACTCCTTTGCGAGAAAGTTCGAGATCGGAACTGGCGGTTTGAAATATGGAGCCTGCTCAGAAGCTGCGCATTGATTAAGCGCGACCAAATACTGGAAATCGAGTTACGAGATTCGCTCGAAGGTATATCGGCGACCGGATTTTTCAACATTTATGAAGGCGTGAAAAATGGGTACGTGAAGAAGGGGAGAAACTTCAGTGAGGATCCGCCTGAGCGTTCAGGGCAGTACCTCAACCCGGAAGTATATCGTCTGTTCTCCTTTCAGGATGACCCTCGCAAGTATATCGAGATTGTCCCATGGAACCAGCTGGCCGAATGTATCCCAAAGGAAGTGCTGCAGGACGTACCACCAAGCCGCTTCGTCTGCTGGAAGCCCGCGCAGTCGCTTTCTTGCGAGCGGCTTTTCTTTACTGAAGAAGATGTGTTCGCTAACTGCGTTGATCATGGGATCACTTTTCCGGGTTACCGTATGGCCGATTCCATCTGTTTCATTATTTCTGCTGTGGAAACTTTGGATTTCAGTCAAGGTGCATATGATTGGTTTTGGGTAGGTCAACACGGAATCAATTAGGTGACTTACGGCTGACTAGAGCTGAACGATTGCTCCTTAACCAAGAACCCGCAAAGCAACGAATGGCATCTGTTGCAAACGATTCCCGGTTATCAATATCGCAATAAAAAGATTGAACAAGACGAACAGGCAGCCAAGAAAATGTTCAGAAACTGGCTGCAAAGAGAACTGGATAGACGTTCTGGTCGCGAGCAGAAACAACTAAAAGAAGCCATGGGTCTCCAGTACAATCCCAAGTACGAAAATCTACTGGACCTTATACCGGCGGAGGAGATTACACGCGTATATCCGGATGCACTTGGCGAGGGTGCAAGAGGAACAGTGTATCATGCCACCTGGCATCGTCCAAAGCGTGTTGGGGATCTCGAGGCCAAAAATTTGGAAGTTGCTCTCAAGAAATTCAAAGGAGACGAGGAATCTGATCTGGGGAGATTCATAAAAGAGGTTAGCATCACAATGTTCATCTGATCCCACTGACTGATTTATTTCAGCTTGATGCCACCTTCGCTGTTGTGCAAGGTTGGGGAGTGCGAGTTGTTCGACTTTTTGGCATTCTTCGGACGCCCCAGCACCACGATCCGGGTAGTCCTTTATCAGTACTACCGACAGGAACATTCTTTCTTGTTACTGAATTTTGCGAGAAAGGATCTCTTCTGGAATATCTCAAAGAAGTTCTCAAGGGTGACGTTACGGATTGGAAGATCATAATCTCTGCCGTCGCAGAGCTTTCCACGGGACTCAGGGAGCTGCACAAACATAATGTGGTACACAAGTGAGTGAGAAGTGGCAATCTTTGGATATGTGACGTTGACATATAGCAGAGATCTCCATGCCCGCAACGTTCTAGTAGCCCGTCGTTTCTACAGTGCTGATCCTGGAACTGGGGTTTATGAGCCAGTCATCTTGATTGCGGATTTAGGCGAAGGCCAGATTCTCGGCAGCGATATTTCAAACCCCGAAAATCATTTTGAGGAGGATGGCAAGGCGAGAGACATCTGGGCTCTAGGGCAACTGATATGGCGAATGGTTCAAACGCAATGGGAGGAGTCGGACAAAAACCCAAATGCCGAATCACCAGCCAAGCATTACCTCCCACAGACGGTTTTGCTGGCCATATTGCAGTGTATGAGAGAAGACCGAGATAAGCAACCCACCGCAGAGTACATAATGGACGAATTTGAATTGTTGGATAGAGAATGGGATGACAACGGGTATTCTGAGTCTTTCCTAAATCTCCTTGAGATGGACTCGGAGATAATGGAGTATTTGTTTTCAGCCGTGAGAGAGAAGGAAAACACTGAAGAAGTGTTGAAAAAGTTCACGACCATTACCGACTGAAACATTGGAGGACTACAAGAAGAGCAACAGAATCCCTCCCTTAGGATGCTGATGTACGACTAAGAGTGATAAGTCTAGTTATTAGAGCGTCTTGCCAATTTCTAGTCGTCAAGTCAGATTTCCCGCATATTTTAAAGACTGCTTTATATATATCATAGAGTATCGAAGCTTAAATGTCCTAAGAGGAATATGCAAGACAGAGAGCTCTAGATCCGAGTGCAGGTCCACCACGGGAATCAATTCCGTATTATAACAATTTAGTAACGGACCAAATCCTGCGGCCAGAAGATTCCATTGCATGATCATAGTTAGCCTCGAGCTTGTTTCTATTCTATCCATTTTGCAACAAATTATTGCATCAAGGCATTGGAACTCTACGTCTTCATTCGGCCATGCCTTGAGTTCGAGCCAATGCCCACTTCAGATCGCCCATCAAAATCAAATCAGTTGTAATGAATGAAGAGCAGCTCCCGTGCTACAAACCTCACCATCCATCATCCCATACACAAAAGCCTCTCCAACAAGTTTTGAAGTTCCTGCCCCACTCTTCCGCAGCACATAGGGCACATGAGCGCCTCTGAGTATCCACACCTCATCCCCTTCCTCTGCACAGTCCGGACAGACACCAACATATCCATTATCCGTCAGCATCGGTCTCGCATCATACATATCCTTCAGCATGCCAAGACACGAAGGCAGATTCTGTGTAACCATCAACGACTCCTCCCCGAGCTTATGCTGCTTTGCTGCTAAAGTGCGCATCTGCACGTACTCCTTGTAGGCAGTTCCTCGGCCTGGTCCGAGACGTCGCGGCTGTCCGAAGGAGTCCATTTCCTTGTTGCCGATGGGAATGCGCCAGATTGCTTCTTGCTTTTGGGTGTCAGTGCATTGACTTCCGCTCTCTTTCACGAATCCTTCTACTTCCTGGAACAGTACGTGAGCGGCTCGGTAGTCGAAGCTGTCATTCCACGAGGGGCGCCAGGGAGTGCCAAGTTTGCTTGCGGTGCCGACGAACATGCCATCGATCGCCAGGACGTTCCACTCAGTGGTTGCGGGTTCCAGCCTTGGACCTCTATCTTTCATACCGTCTGATGCTTTGAACAGTCCATCGGCTTTGAAGCCACCGCATGGCGTTATCATCCGTTTAGTCCAGTCTGGTGCCCAAGACGGAAGTCGTGAATCGCGCTCAATCTGTTCGCTGGTCGGTGACCTACACAGGCTCAAGATATCCAAGTTACCCTGCCGGATCAGCGCCTTAGCAGTCTCGACATAGATATGCTGATACGTAACTTCCTCCTTGTAGTTTTCCACAATACCAAGCTCCTTTCGATCGTTCGAGATACCAAGGAACGCATATATCCTATCCTTCGGCTCCGACGAATCCAAGGGTTCACCAACGCTCAGAGTGAAGCCCCGGACCATATGCTGCATTAATGTAAGACCAGATGATGAAGTGGCATTAGTGTCGAATTCCAATGGAGTAATCATTTTCCGCGTGCCGAGCGTGGTTGCTGCGCGAGGATTGGGAACGCTGAGCTTGTTCTGCTGATTCCGCTGAACCATGGTGCGTAAGTAGGACCAATGTTTCCACAGTACCAAGGCCATCTTGAATATTCGGAAAATTAACCAGCCGCTGGTGTTTTTCAGAGGCTCGAATTCGTTGGCAAACCAGTAGTAGCCAAACTTAAAGGCTGCGATGAAGTTATTTCCATCAATCCACTTGCTCCCACAGACAAATGTAACTGTCTTCGTGACAGACAGCTCTTGAATGATCCAGACTCGGGAGAACCACTCGCGGTACGACAGATCCGTTAGAGGCAAGATTGGAAAGTTGGCGGTTGATCGGATGAGCTTTTGCACTGCTTTCCTCAAGTCTGCTTTCTCAGGATCCAGGTTCGGCCACTTCTTCGCATCGTCTTCCCCTAACTTCATGATTCCAGTTGTGAACGCCGCAGAACCTATCACGTCCATGGCATTAATAAGCGCATCTGTTTCAGCATCACCTTCGCCGAGCCAGATGAGCGTTTGCTTGGCGGTACGATAGATGTCCGTCATCATTTCCACCTGTTGCCCTTTCTCTTCGCTATCATTCTGATTGATACAAAGTGCATCCGCCCAGATCATGACAGGAGCATCGAGCTGCAGTGATATAGCTTTCAGGGCTGCAAAGAGATTCACCCTAACCTGCAACTTGATGCCGTTAAGCAGGATTTCCAGAGGATTTTGAGGACTGCCCCATGTATATGATAGAGCATAGAAGCTCAATGTCTCAAGAGGAGTATGCAAGATGCTGAGCTCCAGATCCGAATGCGGGTCGTCCGTTGGCGTCAGGTTCAGCAACCGAATTTCGCGAATGGAAGGATCCAGGGGTTGGTATTGGAAGACGGCCTGTGGTGTAGAGTTAGTTGTTGCCAGAGCATTGTTTGTGCTGTAAGAAGCCTCCATCGAGATTGATCCTGGGCTGGGAGAATGATGTGGCCGAAGAGGTGAGAGCTCCGTATGTCGACTGAACGTGGAAAGGAAGTTCAGCTCCAACTGTTACACATGAGAGGCTGAGTTAATCACGTGGATGGCTTCAGCGCCCCGTCGTGGCTAGGCCCGACGTTTACCCGATGGTGGCTCACAGCGCTTGGCA